>CAUYLG010024100.1:0-13522 GCA_963573385.1 Cacajao melanocephalus
GCTCCTCCGCCGGGAATCTCCTAGTCTGTGGGCAACAAAAATTCGTCTGAAAGTGCGGCGTCCACTCGCTCTCTGCGCTTTCACTGGGAGCTACAATCCTGAGCTGTTGTTAATCGGCCATCTTGGATCTCTCTCCTCTAAAAGGCACTTTTTAAAAAATGAAGGGAGGAGAGTAGTTATGACATATCAGTTTAAGTATAATTTTGACTGATGGGATATTTTCTCATGTCAACATTATTCAAATTTTTTATGTTAAACTAATCAACAGCAATTACATATAAAAAGTGGACATTCAGCAGAATACGGTGACTCACACATGTAATCTCAGCACTTTGGGAGGCCAAAGTGGGTGGATCATGAGATTAGGAGTTCGAGACCAGCCTGGCCAATATAGTGAAACCCCATCTCTACTGAAAAAAAAAAAAAATACACAACTTAGCTGGGCATGGTGGTGCATGCCTGTAGTCTCAGCTACTCAGGAGGCTGAGGCAGGAGAAACTCTTGAACCCAAGAGGCAGAGGTTGCAGTGAGCTGAGATCACGCCACTGCACTCTGTCATCCAGAGTGAGACTCTGACTCAAAAGAAAAAAAATGTGGACATTCAACTCATTCAGATAAAGCCACTAGCCTGCTTAAACGCTTTGTGGGTTTATCAGAAGGTGTCAAGCTCTACCTCCTCAGCAGGTGTCTACACAGCCTGGCCCTGTCTCCTTTCCCCAGTGCACACTATACTCCCACTCTTCCAGCTCTTTGTCTGTCCCCAGATGGAACTATGCTTCTGCTGTTTCTGCTGCTAGGCCACAATTCCTCCAGATTTCTCTCCACTGGTACCTTTTTCTTTAGTTCTTGGTTCAAGCGTTTCTTTGCAGGGAGACTTTCTCAAGTGGCAGAGTAGTTTCTATCTTCTTTCCTTTTTTTTTTTTTAAATGTATGGCACCATCATTGTGAAAATATCTTATTCATGTGCTTACTTGTTTATTACTTGTTTCATCCCCACACAGGGGCCACATCTCTTGTTATTTCTCCAAGCACCTATCATAGAGTAGATCTTCAACAATTTTATAGAATGAGTTAATACTTTGTAGACTAAGTAGTCAGGAAATAGAACATTGCATATATATTCTGATTTTTTAAATTGAGGAAACAGTAAATTTCAGACCCTTCACTTTAAATATTCATCCAAAAGATATTTATTAAGCATCTACTATGTGTCAGGCACTGTGCCCAGCCAGAGATACTGAGGATCCAGAGTGAGCAGGAAGGTAGCCAAGACCCTGTGCTGGGAATTGACAGGCCTCCAGATGCCCAAGAAGATCAGAGTAAAATCAGGAACCAAATGATCTGGAGGCCAAGTTGCCAAAATACTGTAGGTAGGATTCTGGGCATTATTCTTCAATAATTCTATAGAGATGCCTAAAACCAGTGTGGAGATTAAAGGATGAGACTATCAGAGGTAAGGGGGCGCTTTAGGACACAAAGCCAGTCATTGCACCAATGTCAGAGTTTCCACGAGAAAGAAAAAAATAAAAAGCTGCAAAACACGAGTCCCTGGATTAGTTGGTGAAACAATAGTCCCTCGTCTTCCTAAATACTTCCTCAGGTCTGTCAATGAAAACCCCAGCTGGGAAGACCCCTCTGAGTTTCAAGACTGACTGAGGAAATGATATTTTTACCTTTGATCTGTTGCAATAAAATTAAGATGTCAACAAAAGAGAACAGAGATGTCTCTATAAAGTTCCCTGTTACAGATCAGTCAGCCCTTTGTATCCATGGGTTCCACATCCATGGATTCAACCAACTGCAGATCAGAAATATTTGGGGAAAAAAATGGTGTCTGTACTGAATGTGTACAGATTTTTATCCTTGTCATTATTTCCTAAATAACATAGTGTAACAACTAATTTACATAGAATTTACATTGAGTGAGGTATTATAACTAACCTAGAGATGATTCGAAGTGTATTAGTGGATGTGCAAAGGTTATATGCAAATACTACACCATTTTTGTTGTTTTTGTTGTTGTTGTTGTTGTTGAGACAGAGTCTCACTCTGTTGCCCAGGCTGGAGTTACAGGGACGCGATCTGGGCTCACTGCAGCCTCCACCTCCTGGGTTCAGTGATTCTCCTGCCTCAGCCTCCCAGGTAGCTGGGATTACAGGCATGTCCCACTGTGCCCGGATAATTTTTGTATTTTTAGTAGAGATGGGGTTTCACCATGTTGGCCAGACTGGTCTTGAATTCCTGACATCAGGTGATCTGTCTGCCTCGGCCTCCCAAAGTACTGAGGTTACAGGCCTGAGCCACCGCATACTGCCAGAGTTATCACCCGGCTGCCTGTACCACTTTATATAAGGAACTTGAGCATCCATGGATTTTTGCATCCAAAGAGGGTTCTGGAACAAATCCCCCATGAAAGCCTAGGGACAACCATATTATATTTGTTTGCTAATCGATTCATGTACACTTTACCCAGTTTTATACCATATTGAGGTATTAATATTTGATTTGACATACCTGTGGCCATTTTTGAACAAGACCATTTGAACTAATATGTCTTCATGTGAGGGCATATTCTCTAGTGGCATCTTTGTTTCTGTGGAATGCTCTGATTCAGTTTCTTTGATTTATATCGTTTCCTTCAGGGAACAAGCTCTAGGCACCAAGACCTTCTACACAGGAATGCCTTTACCGTCTCTTTTAGATAGTTCAGAAGGCCGTTGAAGACCTTACATATTTTACATACCCTCGACACTTCCCACCATGTCACAAGGTCGTTACAATTGTCTGCCAGTGGTAGTTTTGTTCCTTAGCTTCCTAAACATTTACTTTTGGTTCCCAGTCGCTTTGTCTGCATCTCACAGGGTTGGCAGTGACACCCACTACATTTCTCTCTATCCAGCCTTGGGGAATCGGCTTAACATCTTATCTCCTTGCTTGTTGGAATTGATGCATCCAGCCAGACTGTCCACGTTACATGTAAGATAACCAACAAACAAAACTGCATTTTTTGAAACTCAAAGTCTCAATACTTTTATTTAGTATTAGACTGCAGATTGTTGGGCCTGTAAGTAGGCCATACATTGCCTAGAGTGGTCCAGCTCCGTCCTTTGCCATCTGGCTGCATGAATCAGTGTCAGATGGATACAAATATATCTCTGGAAAAGGGACGCTGGGGAAAAGGGTAGATACACTAAACACAGACCCCAGGACCTGTTCCAGAAGAATATTTTCATGTTAAATCCTAAGATATTAAAGCTCAGGTTTAAATGTTGGCTGCATGCTTTCTCTGTCTTTTATTTTCATTGGATGCTAGAATTTGAATGAGCCCTGTTTCTGCTTCATTAATCTATATTTTATTGCATGCCCAGAAATTCAGGGGAACTCAGGAATGGCAGGAAGTGGATGAGAAAGAGTATGTGATAGCCTTAGGGCAAAAAAAGAATAATGATACTGAGACAATGAGGCTTGCTATCCAGCTGGCTACTGGATTGTCATATAGCCACCAGGATTGGCTCTCAACATTGACTTTTGAGGTTTAGCAGTACCATAAGGATTGGGATTCATAAGTTATAATTATAAATGCTATTTATTAAAAGGTAGTTTTGGTCCCAGAAAAAGGAACACAAATAATAATAATGCATGCAACACTGAAAGATAAAAATCCATAAAAAAAAATTGGAGAATATGAGATAAGGAGAAAATTAAGAGTAAGAATAAAGAAGTGACTTGGAGGAAGGGAGGAATAAGTTAGCAAACTAATCATAACACACACCCCATAACATCCTGGATATTGGTTGATGTCTGGACATTGAATTCATATGTCAACACTGGCCACAGAGGTGAAGCATTATTGGAGTAGCTTGGGCTTGGAAGGAAAGTTGTCATTATATCCTTTCCCATCCCCAGATGCCACCAAAAACTTACCTGCACTATCCCCAGGTCCTTGTTGTACTCATTTTATCCATTTACACATTTCTCGAATGTATTCAATATGCCAGCAACCAGGTCCTGGGGAAGCCATACTTTGTAAAAAGTAGACATTGTCCCTACTCCAGTGGAATTTACCAAAAAAATAAAAGGAGAGAAGGAGGCAATAAACAAATGATCACATGAACTAATTATGTAGCTACACACCAAGACAAGTTCTCTGAAGGAAAGTAGCATGGTGCCAGGAAAACCCAGACTGATCACTGAGTAAGGTAGGTATAGGGGATTGAAGATCAGACAGAACATCTTGGAGCAAGTGATGTTTGAATTAAGAGCCAAAGGCTGAGTAGAAATTAACTAGGTAAGTGCTATAAGGTCTAGTAGAGTGAGAAAGAGTGTGTGAATGAAGAGAAACCCTTTCAGATAGAATAATACATGCAAAGTCCTTGTGATAGGAGGGACCATGGTGTGTGCAAAGAACTGAAGAGTCATGGTAGATAGACCACAGAGCATCAGGAATAGAGTACACAATGGAGCCAGAAAGGTTGACAGAAATGAAAGCCATTAAGCCTTGGCTGCTGCATGAGCAATTTTGGCTTTTATCCTAGTAAGACTTAAGGCTGGCTGAAGGTAGTGCTGTGATCAGATTTAGGCTTTCAAAATATTTTTATTGATTGAGGTGGGTAGCAAATTAAAGGGTAAAAGGGGTGAGCAGGATGCAAAAGATTAGTTAGGGCTATGATATTAGTGCAGGCAAGAGACACTGGCAGTGTGGAGTCGGTGTATAACAGTGGTGATGGACAGAAGTAGAAGAATATGAGAGGTAGGGCCTGAAGCTGGATTGGCTGTAGGGTACAGGGAAAGGAAGGAGTCAAGGAAGTGCCTAGACATGTGGTTTGTGCAACTGAGTGGATTTTGACACCTACTCCTGGGCTAGGTGTCAAACTGGGAATGAAGGGAGGGAGCCATGACAGCAATGTTGGACATAGTATGACTGAGATGTTTTCAGGCATCTAGAGAAGTCATGTAGATGGTGAAATGTACCAGTTTGGAATTGAGAAGTCTTAGCTGGAGATAAAAGATTTGTGAATCACACATATAGAAATGGAAGGAAAGTGGAGAGAATATAGCATGACAAAGAAAAGAAGGCCTTAGATGGAGCCATGGAGAGCCTTCAGTGAACAACCAGACCTGGGATTATTCTAAACTGAGCACTAGGATTTTAAGGGCAAGTGTTTGTTTTCTCACTGTTAACTTAAACTTCTTTTGTTTTGTGTTACCCATGACAGACAACTGTCATTCATCTCTAACTCTAGAATTTCCTTAGTTAAACCTAAATCTTCTTTGCCAATGATGATAGAAGTTTTACCCTAAATAGGTTTAATCAAGATGAAAAATATAATTGCATCATTTTATAATGAATAAGACTTTACAGGTATGGCAAATGATTGTTACCAAAACCATTTAAATGGTAGTGATTTTATGCTTTTGTGTTTCACTGGTCAGCTTCTCTGGCCTTGACCTGTGAGCTCAGCATGAAGTGCTGAGATCTGATTTAAGATGACCTAGAGTTTATGTACTGTCATGTACTTGGAAATTATCACTTTGCAAATTTCAGAAAATGACATCTCTTAGGTCAGTTTTTCAAGTTCATTATTGTTTCAAGCTGTCTAGAGGCATAGGATTTTGTAACAAGCAACTAAGGAAACCACCAGAAAAGTTTAAGCTTATCCTATATGATAGTTTTCATTATCTAATATTGCACTTTTATAGTAGACATTGAATAGAAGGGGACTATCCTTGCTAAGTGGTAAGCATTTTTCCCCATGATTATTAGTTCACTGAATTTGGAAGTGATGGAATTCCAATGAAGAGCTCTATCAGGATTGTATGCACCCATACACATGTGCAGTATGGGTATTTGCAAGTGCTATGTGAGTTTTCCTTTGTTTGTATATAATATATAAAATCAAGACATCAACTGTGATCTCCCCAGAGTTATAGCTATATAACTTAAGCAGCAAAGGAAAGGATTTGGGGGTCCATTTTAATGTAGGCAAGAGATAAGACCATTTTTTCAAGTTAATAGGGAAGAAAATTATGGAGCTGTACTGTCCAAGGTGGTGAACACTAGCCACATGAGGCTATTCAAATATAAATTATTGAAAAATTGAATAAAATTTAAAATTCAGTTCCTCAGTCACACTAACCACATTTCATGTGCTCAATATTCCCGTGTAGCTAGTGGCTATGGCATTGGACAGTGCCAATATGCAACTTTTCCACAATCACAGAGGGTTCTATTGAATAGTGCTAAACAAGAGCAGGGCTCAAATCCAGGCCAATGCCTCTTTCTGCATAGCCCATGCACTAAGAATGATTTTGACATTTTGAACTGATTGAAAAATAATCAGAATAAGAAAAATATTTCAGAGCATGTGAAAATCATTTGAAATTCAAATTTTAGTGTCCTTGAAATTTCTATTGAGCAGAGCCATGCCCATTCCATTATATATTGTCTATGCGTTCACACTACAACAGCTGCATTGAGTAGTTGTGTCAGAGACTTTATAGTCTGCAATATCTAAAATATTTACTCTCCAGCTCTTTAAGTTTGCCAACCCTTGAGCTTAAGGAAGGAAAAGAGTAGTATCACATATTAGTTTCATAAAAAAATATTCTGTATAATTTTGGGAAATGAAATCAATAAGGAGAAGTGAAAGTGCATCTAGAATTCATGCCCTGATTTGATGGCTCTGAGATATCCTGTATTTGGGGATTTGATGGTGGATCAGGGTGAAAGTTCTGGATACATTGGCAGTAGCCTTTAACATGTATCCAAAGGGCTCCATCAAACCCTCAGCTTTCTCAGTGTCTTTGCAGGTTTTTTTAGGATACTCTCCAAAGCTCACTTCTCTTTGTAATTCACCATCTTCCCCATTGTCAAAAGGCAAATTAAGTCCTCGCAAAAGTTTAACAATATGAAACAAGGAAATTTACTTACCCTCTTGACAGCAATCCCAATTATCTTTTTTTTTTTTTTTAACATTCTCTTAGGCGAATGCCTAAGACAATGGAAAATTATTTTGCAGTGGGACCTGAGCCAATCCAGACTCATTCTGCTCTCATTACGACCATCTCTTCCCATCTCTTGAGGATGAGCTCACTAATAAGAACATATTGTCTCTTATTGGGCCAGGTTTAAATACACGCAAGAACTTCATTAAGTCATTCCCTAACAGAATAGGGGCTATTGAGAATTTCTTCAGAACTAGGATTGTGTCTTCTCTACCTGTGAATTTCCTGGTGCCATGACAAAGTACTCTAGGGAGCCCTGCCAACCCACTTGATGATGTTGATGGACAAGATTGTATGGGGAGTGGGGAGAAAGAACACCTTTTATTTTCTTCCCTGATATATGTGTAAGTAGTTCTTTAGGAAGAGATGAAATGCATGGTTTTGTCCTGAATAGATTCCCTTAAGGGACACTCAGAGAATTCCTAGGCCCAGTGGAATTAATGTTTGAGAAAGAGAATTGTGTTTCTGTTGCAGAGGGCCCTTTTGGTTTTTGTTCGTTTTTTTTTTTGAGACGGAGTCAGTCTCACTCTGTCACCCAGGCTAGAGTGCAGTGGCATGATCTCAGCTCACTGCAACCTCCGCCTCCTGGGTTCAAGCTATTCTCCTGTCTCAGCCTCCTGAGTAGCTGGGATTATAGATGTGCACCATCACACCAGGCTAATTTTTGTATTTTTAGTAGACACAGGGTTTCACCATGTTGTTCATGCTGGTTTCAAACTCCTGACCTCATGCTCCGCCCACCTCGGCCTCCCAAAGCCACCGCACCCAGCCCAGAGCCCACTTCTTAATCCTCATGAATCCTAGTTAATAATACATATAATAAAGTATTTGTATTGACGCCTGCAACTTCCTTTGAAATGCACCCAAAAGGATAAATGATATAGACATACACTAAAGCAAGTATGGTAAATGCTACTGGTGGAATCTATGTGGTAGGTATATGAGTGTCCACTGTAAAATGCTTTCAACTGTTCTATATGTGTAAATATTTTCATAATAAAATGTTAGGGAAAAAAGTCCTCCTGGAATACACTTCATATAAGCCTCTAATTCTCCAGCATTAGCCATAAGCAGAACTGTCTCCAAAAGAGTAAATCATCAGGAAAAGTCCATGATTCCAAAAGAGTGCTGTCCAAGTTTTCTTGTGCATGGCTCAGAGTCAGGCACAAATGCAAGTCCACATCTCTTCAGCTTGTGCCCACTTAACAGTTCTGCCCACCTAACTGTCTTCTCAATGTGTGCCCATCTCCTCAGCATGTGCCCACTGACCTCCCCATAACAGTTCTGCCCATTGCCCACTAGGGGATAATTCAGAGGAACACCTTCATGCATAGAATATGAGCACTTAGACTTCTAGATTTCAAAAGGATTTCTTAGCCCAATCCTTACACACATGCCTTGGTTTTTACTGTCTTTCTGTACATCCTCAGTAAAGAGATGCTTTCTGGAGTGTTCTGTCGATGGATTTGAAGACTTCTCATTGCTTCAGTACAGAAAGCCCTGACATTGCATGCCAGGAAGGAGTCCATGGACTGATCTTTTCTAGCCAAAGGGAACTAAAAATCAGCCATTTTGACATTTCGATTTCTCATTGATGTGTCTTGTTTCTTTAATTCAATTTAATATTAAAGAATAGAGAAGGTAGAACAAACTGTTTAACAACGTATAGACCATTAGGTTTTAAAACCAAATAAAAAGTACTCGAAATAAAAATTTGCATGACTGAAAGGATTTTGAAATTATTCTTGAAAGCTCCAAAGCACACAGTGGCAGCTTTGGATGTGATGGATATTTTTGGCACATAGAGTATCCAGTACCAAAGAGATGATTCTGTCGGAAAATATTATGAAGCCAACCTATGTTTGATAATTGCTTCAAGTTGTCTACATCTATAATCCTAAATATCTTTTCAAAGTACTTAACGCTATCAGTGGTCTTTGATTTATAACTGCTGGTGCAAGAGATGGCCTATTAATAATATAAAACAGAGTTTTAGCTTCACTGCACATCATTTGCAGAGGATGTGAGGCTTAAGGCAATATAACGGATGTGTAAGTAGGAATGAGAACTCATAGAAATCATAGGAGGAGGTTCGAGTCAGAGGAAATAGCAGATGTAGCTGGCCTGAGGCAAAGGGATCAGTGAAGGATCAGAAGGAAGTCCATTATGATAAAAAGAGCTGAGACCAAGGGAGAGCATAATGGGGCCAGAGCATGCAAAACCATTGCAAGAAGTATCAAGGGCTTGGAGCTTTATCCAGAAGACAAGAGAAGCTATTGAGAGGGCATATTCCAGTTTTTGTTTTAGCAGAATCTCTTTGAGTGTGATGAGGAAAATGAATTGGTGAGGGGAACCAGGAAACCTATTAGGTGGCCACTCCTATAATCCATGAAATGGCAGTATTCTGCTTTTATGTCTCTGAGAAGAAAGCATAGGTAAGGACCACCTAATTAATACACATTTGGTGGAAAAAGAATATCCCCTGCTTAAAGATTATGAAGATAAAGAAAACAATCAGGACCATTTACCCATAACTTCATTTTCCCTTTATATATCAGATCGAGTATGCTTTCTAAATGAAGGTAAACTTTACAGATTTTTTTTTAATTTAAGCATCTCATCAGAACCTACTGCATATGAGTCTCCATGTACTAATTGCAGTAAAATCTATCTGAAGGCTGGCATCAGTATGTCTGGGCAGGATGCATATTCTAGTCCAGATTTTGCATAGATGTCTCAGGGAGTCCCAGAATCCCTTAAGTTTCAGACATAGCCTTTAGAAGCACACTGATCTTCACAGGTGGAGGCCTTCACTGCCATCAGTTCTATCACAGCTGCTTAAACTCACAGCCCCTGGACAAGAGGAGAAGGCAGCCTTGCTGTTTCATTGGCCCCTACATCTCTCGGCTACATGATAGACAGTCATATCAGGTTGCATTAGGATGTTGACCACATGTTAACTGGTGATCCTTCTTTCTCTCAATATGTATTTTGAAATCACTCTAAACCCCCTGCTCTTATTACTAATTAGATTATTTGGCCTTGGTGTATAGTGTCTTGGAGTCATTAGCATGAAAGTCAGGTCATGAAAAAATAGTGGGGTCTCCAATGTGGATACACCCAGAAGGTCACTTTCCCCAGGCTGTGTCCAAGTGACATAAGGGAACGCAGGGCTCTGCCCCCATGATGTACAGTCCCTTTCCATGACATTGGAGATGAAGCTGGGCCTCAAGTGTGCATCTGCATATTCCTACAACTTCTCAGAGTCCTATGGACTATGATGGAGGAGACAAACCATGCAGGAAACAGTCCTTTAGAGCACCCAATCTGGATCTAAGTTTGTCTTACATGTTTAAGAAAAATGTGCTTTGTTTTATTGTATTAATTGATTCATCTTTTAAGGAATTGTGAAGTCTATCACTAAGACCTCAGGCCATACCTTAGATATTGAGATGGTAAATAAATCACACCAGTTTCTTTTATTGTAATGTGCCTCTTTTTCCTAAAAACTAAGCCCCCAAATATGAAAGTTTACACTGTTACTTATTTATTTATTTTAGAGACAGACTCTCATTCTGTCACCCAGGCTGGAGTGCAGTAGAATAATCGTAGCTCACCACAGCCTGAAACTCCTGGGCTCAAGCAATCCTCCCACCTTAGCCTCCCAAGTAGCTGGGACTACAGACACGTACCACCATGTTATTTATTTCTAAAATAATATTTTAAAATATAACCAGCTAGTTATTTATTTTTTGCTAAATGATTTTTTGAAATGAATTTCACAAATACTTCCCCATTTTCAGTTGAAGGTTAACTTTTTTTTTTTTTGGTACTACTTCTCACGTAGCAGGGCTATCCCATAGGCAAGGTGCCCAGAGTAGTGAAAATTTAATTTTCAAAGGGTTTTAATGCCAAAATCAGACTATGAATTCACTCAATAGATATTACATGCCACTAGCATATGACCTTTTAATAGACATTTTATTGACCTAGAAATGGTAAGTTCTGAGACTTGAGTGGTTCTACTTCTAACAGCAAAAAAAAAATTATGGCTGGCTATAATAAAATATAGCAGTCTTAAAATTTAAATAGAATAGTTGTTTATACTTACTCAGGGAACTGGAGGGTTATATAGGATATTTCAATAAATTGTGGAACACTTGGTCATGAAAACTGCTCATTATAATGCTTTAAACAAATTAAATTTCACTTAAAAGTTTCAGGCCTCCTGAATGCCAGGGAAAGGTGAAAATACAGTCATGGGATGTAGAGACTAGCACCAGAAAAAACAGCCAGAAAGTCTTAACTTGGATCTCTTCACATGTCCTTGTGCTGTTTAAGACATTGCTTAAGAGATGACCTAGATAACATTTAAAAAATTTGAGTGCAAAGTGCAGTGTGTTGCCTTTGCGTGGATTAGAGCACATGATAACTCTTGAGCCAGATTGTAAGAATCCCTATCATAAGATTATGAGAAATGAGAGAAAAGAATCAGAATCAAAAGCCTGACCCACAGCTGACTCCCTTGTCTAAAAAAAACGCTTGGTCTTGCTTTCAGCACATGGCTTCCTGAAAAATATATTTACTATAGTGAGTAACTGTTTAAAACTTTACTTATTAATTTCAATTAGCTTGAGTCCTTAGGGAACCCTGTGAGGGTTTAGTTGTCTTGATTACAAAGGCCCACATCCCTCACAAAGTGCCCCAATGTCGGCACTAGACAACAATCTCGATGATTGTCATTGTGGAATCATGGCAAAATCCAACTTTTTATCTCACTGTTATGAGTTGAGTGGTGGTCCCCAAAAACACATGTCTTTATCCTATTTTCTGGAACCTGTGAATGTTCCCTTCTTTGGAAAAGAGGTATTTAAGGATGTTATTAACGTAAGGATTTTACAATGAGGAGATTATCTTGGGTCTTCCGTGTGAGCCCTAAATCCAATGATGTGTGTATTAATCTGTTCTCATGCTGCTAACAAAGACATACCAGAGACTGGGTAATTTATAAAGAAAAAGAGATTTAATGGACTCATAGTTCCACATGGCTGGGGAGGCCTCACAATCATGGCAAAAGGCAATGGAGGAGCAAAAGCATGTCTTATATGGCAACAGGGAAAAGAGCATGTGCAGGGGAAATGCCCTTTATAAAACCATCAGATCTCATGAGACTTATTCACAGCATGGGTAAAACCCACCCCCATGATTCAATTACCTCCCACTGGATCCCTCACATTACACATGGAGATTATAGGAGCTACAATTCAAGATGAGATTTGGATGGAGACACATCCAAACCATATCAATGTATGTCCTTAGAAGAGTGAGGTGGGGAGAGATTTCACACAGAAAGAAGAGGAGGAGGAGGCAATGTGTCCACAGAGGAAGAGATTGGAGTGGTGCAGGCTCAGGTCAATGAATGGGGACAGCTACTAGAAAGTAGAAGAAGCAAGGAACTGATTCTCCCAAAGGAATGCGGCCCTGCTGACATGCTGATTTCAGACTTCTGGCCTCCAGAACTGTGAAAGAATATACTTCTGTTGTTTTAAGCCACTCAATGTTCAATAAGTCAACATAGCAGCCGTAAAAAACTAATACGCTAACAATGAATTCTGTTTCCTCCATTTATTGGTACCTTCCTTAACGTCTGCTTTTCCTAGGTGAGGTATCTGAAAGGTCTTTTTCCTTTCCATGCTCTTGCACATCCTTCTAGAATATTCTCTGTGGCAATTATGCAGACCATTACAACCACATTTCTTGTGGCTTGTATGTGTGAAATCTGCAGAGCTCAGAAAAAAAGTAACAGAACAAAAGCAACACTTGCACTAGTGAATTTCTTTTGAAGTTTATTCATGCAACAAATATTGAGTATATACTATGTGCCAGGCATTGTTCTGCATGCTGGAGAAGTCTGAGGAAGTGAGGGGAAAGATGAACAAAAATCCCTACTCCCATTAAGTTTTCATAGACAAGCAATACATAAAATAAAGAGGTAAAGTCATAGCATGTTGGAGGGTAGTAAAAACTACAGAGAATTAAGAAAGAAAGAGGGATAGGGAATAGTTTTCTGTTTTAATAGGATGGTTATGGAAGACTTTACTGAGAAGGTGACCTCCAGAAAGGAGATATATTAGAGTTCCCCTGAGAAATTGAGCCAATAGGAGATATTCATGCATGCATATGTATGTGTATGAGATATATTGCAAGGGAATTTGTTTATATGGTTATGGAGACTGGGAAGTCCAAAATCTGCAGAGCAAATCTGCAGAGCAGATGTCCCAGTCTGAGTCCAAAAGCCACAGGCTTCTGATCACCACAGTGTCTCATGCCTATAATCCCAGCACTTTGGGAAGCCAAGGCTGGCAGGTCACTTGAAGTCAGGAGTTCAAAACCAGCCTGGCCAGCATGGTGAAACCACACCTCTACTAAAAATACAAAAATTAGCTGGGCATGGTGGTGCATACCTGTCATCCCAGCTACTCGGGAGGCTGAGACAGGAGAATTGCTTGAACCCAGG
>CAUYLG010024101.1:0-46096 GCA_963573385.1 Cacajao melanocephalus
TCTTTTTTTTTTTTTTTTTTTTTTTTTTTTTTTTTTTTTTTTTTTTTTTTTTTTGCCTTGGCTCTCCCCTGTGAATAATCTCCTCTCCAATAGAGAGGGTGTTCCTGCTCCCACACCCCGCAGTTCCTCAGGATGGCATCAGTATTCTTCTAGCTCCCCCCGCCGCCACTTCTAAACCACTGTTTCTCCACTGTCATGTACAAAGCTCTTCCTTTGAGGCCTAAGCTGTCTTGCAGTTTTACCCTCCACCCATTCCCTGTTAATCTTTTCATCATCGGGTGGCTCCTTCACATTCATTGTATGCCAATTTTCTATTCTTAGTTTTTTTTTTTTTTTTTTTTTTTTTGTGTGTGTGTGGTTTTTAAAAAACATTTTTTTTGTTTTTTTTTTTTATAATTTTTTACTAAACACAAAAAAAAAAAAAAAAAAAAAAAAAAAAAAAAAAAAAAAAAAAAAAAAAAAGCTGCTCTAGAAAGAAGTTGAGGACATAGAGGAATTTTTTTTTAACCAAAGAGGTTGTCAGAAAGGAGGGAGAAACAGTGACACTCAGCCAAGAGGAAAACACACAAGTTCAAACAGATTCTATAGCATTTTGTTTTCTGGGTCAGTCTGTGTATACTACTTAATTACTGAATGTTCTTGTCTGCTATTACTTACTGAATGAAGTCTTTCCACGAGTTTTTGATCACCAAGACAATTTTTAGTGTCAAACCAAGAATCAAAGTCCTGTGGAGGGGTGGAAATTCTGCAATAAGTGCACAGCTTTTTAAAATATACCCGATATTCTACAGATTCTTATACAACCAATACAGAAATAATGCATTTAAAAAGTACTTTCAAAAATATTAGCTGTGATGGCTAATATTTACTTCTGAAAACAGGTAAAATACTAGAGCACAAAATTTGGACCCCATTATGTAAGAATTCATCAACTTTTTCCTTAAAAGACATTTATTAGGCTTCCCCATACTGTAGTAATATTATATCTAGTTTAAAAAGTAGACGCATATAAAATCAAAGACAGAATGCTAATAAAAATGTTAATTTTCTCAAACAATAAAATAAATAAAAGCAAGATGAAGTATGCAAACCAACTGATGGCTGAACTTGATACTTTTTCTTATCAATTAATAATCATAATGGGGGTGGGCACGGTGGCTCACACCTGTAATCTCAACACTTTGGGAGGCCGAGGTAGGCGGATCACTTGAGGTCAGGAGTTCGAGAATAGCCTGGCCAACATGGTGAAACCCTGTCTCCACTAAAAATACAAAAAAATTAGACAGGAGTGGTGACGGGTGCCTGTAATCCCAGCTACTAGGGAGGCCGAGGCAGGAAAATCACTTTAACCCAGGAGGTGAAGGTTTCAGTGAGCTGAGATTGCGCCACTGTACTCTAGCCTGAGCGACAGCGAGACTCCCTCTCAAAAAAAAAAAAAAAAAATCATCATCATCATCATCATAATGGGAAAAATCAAGCACCAGAGTTCTTAAAGCATTCAATTCAGTTTGCTGTCCTAGCATAACTTGTGTTAATTATAAAAAATATATATAAATCACACATTTACACCATATACTGTCTTTTAAAGCACACACTCTGAGCTCTTTAGCACACACCAAATGTCAATGCCTATAATAATCAAGATCATTTTAAAGCTTCCACCTGCCAAACTAGTATAGAGAAATATGTTTCAAACCCCTTCAACTTAATAAAAAGAAAATCTTGAATGCGCTACTCTGGACTCAGCCTCACATCTTAAGTTTTAGGAGCAACGTGATAAAAGCAAAGTTGAACAGGCAAGTTAATCTCAAAGACTAGAAGCATGCTATTTCTCCAAAGATCCCCATTTGAAAACTTTGCACTAAAGAACTCTTTCCTAAGAAAATCAAAACATGCAGATAAAAAATTATAAATTAAAAAGTACTATAAATTTCAAACTATAGTGTTTTAAAACAGATGTCAGTGAACATAAGAAAGTTATACTTAAAACATATGGCTTAAACTTACATCTGCAGAATTAAAGACATCAGGCAATAAAAAGTTGAGTAAGGCCCACAGTTCATGCAGGTTATTCTGCAAAGGTGTTCCAGTTAAGAGCAAGCGGTTAGTTGACTTGAACTCACGAACAATCTCTGAAAGCTAGAAAAACAATACTCATGTGAGGATTATTTTACTTATTAGAAAGTTCAACATTCAGTTCTTCTGTAATTTATCCAACCAGTACATTTTTTACTATAATATAACCTGAAAATTTTCTATGGAAAAATACCCTAGATCAGGTGACAATGCTGCAGTGAGGCAAAACTGAACAAAATATTCTAAGTATTTCTACACTTAAAAGAATGCAGGCCTGGCACAGCGGCTCACACCTGTGATCGCAGCACTTTGAGAGGCCAAGGCGGGTGGATTACCTGAGGCCAGGAGTTCAAGACCGGCCAGGCCAATATGGCAAAACCCCATCTCTACTAAAAATACAAACAAATTACCTGGGCATGTTGGTACACGCCTGTAATTCTAGCTACTCAGAAGGCTGAGGCAGGAGAACTGCTTGAACTCGGGAGGCAGAGGTTGCAGTGAGTCAAGATCGCACCACTGCACAAAATTTTAGTTTCTCCATTTTGGGCTCACAGAAAAAAAGTCAGAACTTCTCCACGGAATCCAGGTTAGCCATTTTACACAATAAAATCTCCATCTCCCCACCAACCACATTCATCTACATGCCTAACCATGTTCTAATTTGTCCTGGTCATAATTTTTAAGCCCCAGAATTGAGGCGATTTTCCCAGTAAGTTATATTAACTTTCTAAACATAAGACCACAAAATTAAGACACAAAAAGCACAACAGAATGGTAATCATACAAGCAAAAATGCACATTTTTATAATGCTCTTAAATAAAATATTATTCTCTAACATGCGTCCTCTTATCAGATATTAGTTCCAATTTGAAATTAATATAATCCACCTGGTGGTTTTGCTCCAGTTCTGTCCCTGTTTCTCCCAAATTAGCCCAGTGATCCAAAGAGAGGTTCATCATAATTGAAGCTTTTCCTACTGTTGATGGAGTTGAATGGCAAGAAATATTGATATTTTTCAATGTTAACACCACACTCTAATTCACACAAGTCAGATAATCCCAGGAAATTATTTTCTCTCATCCATATAAATAGATATAAGGTAGCCCCTCAATACAAAATAAGTCAATACAAATGATATTTGTACACCAAATATTCTCAACAATATTAGAATACTACAGCATAACAGAGTTAGGCACAGGAAGCATAGCAAAGGAATACTTAATTTTCTTTACATTAAAAACTATGCTTAATTTTAATGTGTCTTGCAGTCAATAATTTAGATTGGCATTCACATTCCATGAATAAAATCACAATGTTCCATCATTTTTTATTCTATATAAAGAAAAGTGAACAAACAGACCTGGCAATTAAATGAAAACTTTAATAAAGATATTGAGAACTTACCTTAGATTTTTCATTCTTTATTCTGTGAGCTTCATCAATGACAAGGTATCGCCAATGAAACTTTTTGAATACAGATTTTTCTTTAATTACCATCTCATAAGAAGTAACACAAACATCCCACTCTCCTGGCATCATTTCATCACGAATAAAAGCAGCCTAATGCAAAATAAAATACTTCATATCAGAATATATTTATATTAGAATATGTTACAAGATGATCACAGAATTAAATTATCAAGAAAATATTAAGAGTTATAAGAGATCCTGAGGACCATTTCTTTTTACCCATTTTAGAGATGGGAAGACTGAGGCCCAAAGATAGCTGTGTGGTCACTTATCTGGATGACCTGCTAATATATTCATTAACAGAAGAGAAACAAAGGCTTCCCTTACAAAAATACAGCATATTCAATGACCTAGAAAAGTTCACATGACTAGCAATCACAAAATTACTAGACTTATCTTCACATCATGGGGCATCCAAAAGAACACAGACAAAGTAACTCTTTCTGAACAACATGTTCTTGCCAAGATCCAAGGTTACCAACATAATATAGTTTCAACAAATAGAAAGAACTCAACATGCATGAAGGATTCCAACCTTTCGAGAACTCTTGTATTTCCCTTCTTCATTTTCTAGCTGGGCTGAGTCATACACTTTGTTAAAAGGTCATGGAACCTCATTAATGTTTTTGTGAAGTTCCAGATGTTACCATGAGGTTGCAAATGTGATATCATAAAGGGGACTTACTCTGTCTAGTATAGGAGGCTAAGGAAAACAGTGAGACTATTTCAAACTATTTTTAAGTCTTCACGGGCAGTGGCCAACATGATAGGTAAGTTGACTGAGAGCATTTTTATCTTGTATGAGCTGAATTCCAGATGTTATCAGTCAAAATAAAACCACAAAAGTTAATGGGAAGCAGCAAAATCTATATCAAGAAGAGGCTGATTAGTATTATAAATCTGGCTGGGCATGGTGGCTCACGCCTGTAATCCCAGCACTTTGGGAGGCCCAGGCAGACGGATCACTTGAGGTCAGGAATTTGAGACCAGCCTGGCCAACATGGTGAAACCTCGTCTCTACTAAAATATATGAAAATTAGTCGGGCGTTGTGGCTCACACCTGCAATCCCAGCTACTTGGGAGGCTGAGGCAGGAGAATTGCTTGAGCCCAGGAGGCAGGGAGGTTGCAGTGAACTGAGATGGTACCACTGTACTCAAGACTGCACGACAGAGAAAGACTCTGTCTCAAAAAAAAAAAAACAGCATTATAAATTGGCAGTTACAGTGCATAAACAAAATTAACTGTTCCCTGCAAAGTCTTTATTTCATAATTCATAACTATGCACTAAACATACTGCAGACTCATTCAACAGATATTTACTGAGTGTCTACTATGTATAAGAGGATCACCTGGACTGAAGAGGACAGAAAAAAAAAGGCCTTTTCAGAGATCTCAGTGCAACTTGCCAAGGGAAGTGATCACATTTATAAAGTTAATTAAGACATTAGGGAATTGGAGACAAAATAAAGAGAAGTAGGGTGCCAGACCCCATTCAGTCGTGCTAACACCTTTTCCTTATTTTATTTTGTGAAGCTTTCAGTTTAATGGTTTCACCTACAAGTTTCATGGAACAAATGCATATTTTGAATTTAAATCAGCTCTGCTTTGAATTTTTTGTAACTATTGGATAAATTTAGAGTTAAACATCTTGATAAAACATTAAAGGTGTCACACAATCCAAAAGCTCTCATTTTAGAGGTGAAAAAATTAAGGCCCTTCAAAACTCACTCAACCCCACACGATCAGTAGCAAAGCCACAACTAAAACCAAACCTATTTCTATGTCTGCTATCTTTGATACCTCTGAGGTGGAAAAGGAAGGGGTCACAAAACTGTTTGGGACTCATACCTCTACATACTTCAGAAGCACACTGCTATCAATCATACAGGATCAAGAGTATCTCTAATCATGTCCCAATTCAATTAAATGCCTATTATAACCTACATCAAATTTTTATTACTAAAAGATTACCTTCATAAAATGTTTACAGAAGGCCAGGAAAATACAAATACCCTACATATCTATCCTGTGTTCTACCAAGATTCAAATCTGTCTATATACATACCCACATCAATACATATCCTCTATACATATCCACATCAATCTCTAAGTGCTGAACGTGGTACATTTATTACTTATGTAATTGGTAATTACCAGTTTTCTAATTCTTTTGACCACGGCCCACAGTAAAATTACCTTTTGAATTGCAATCCAGTATATACATACATGTTTGAGTATGTGTACATAGAAAGGGGCAACTTAAAAGTTTCCCAAAGCAATATTTATCCTTATTATAGTATGAAACACTCTGCAATTTGCTATTCCATCCTCTCTCAATGTTGCAGAAAATTGCTGTCACCAACTACTAAGCTAGATTCACAACCCACTAATGGGTAGCAACTCACAATTTGAAAAACACTGACTTTGAAGACTGGTTTTCAAGATTAAGAAATTTTTCAAAGCCAGGCACAGCGGTGCACACTTGTAGTCCCAGCAACTCAGAAAGCCAAGGCGGGAGGATCACTTGAGCCCAAGAGTTCAAGGCTGCAGTGAGCTATAATTGCATCACTGCAAGCCAGCCTGGGCGACAGAGTGAGACCCTGTCTCTGGTAAAAGAAACAAAGAAATTTTTCAAGTCACCAGAATCCCAACCTCCTCATGAAGCAGAGCTACAGCAGTCATAAATTAAATATATCTACTCATTCTTTAAAACTCCCAAAGATATTTCATAAAACCCTTAGATTTCATATAAAATAGTTGAAAGCCATAGATTTACATTCTTAGTGAGATGTTATGAAAACACAAATCTAGATATTTATCTTTTGCTTTTCATCTTTAAGAAATAATTTTGGCAAAATCTCAGTATTTTAGAATGCAAAGTTTATATGGAATGATATTACATTAGATAACAGTGATGACCAGAAAGAGTTCTAAGTGACTAATTTGCTCTGGGGAAATATTAGGCAAAGGGAAGAATCTGGCCTGTAATTGTAAATTTATGAGCTCAGTATTTCAATATTTAAATGATTTATAAGTTAAATTTAAGTAATTTTTCTTCAAGCTAAATGATGAGGATAAAATAACGTAATTCAATTTGCTACCATTCTTTTGAGGATATCTTTTGAAAACCTAACAAAATATGGAAAACAGAATAAATCTCTAAACTATGTTCTCTGGAGGCAAAATAAAAACAAAGTTTAATAATATGCTTTCTAAGCTGGTTATTTGTTTTAGTATTTTTGTATAATTTATTATTTTTTGATGAATTCTACAGTCTTAAAATGATAGTAGCCTATTAAAATGAGAAATGGTTGATTTAAAACCCCACCCCCAAAAACGCCCAGGGTTTCTAATATTACCTGAGAATATATACAGACATGTATTTTTCTATTCAAAGACCAAAACTAAAAGCTGTGTCTATGCATAAACACAAATCACGAGGCACTCTGTACATATAGAAGGGGTTTCAGTTGCGCATATACATGTGTGTGTGTATACCAAGTCAAAAGTCAAAAACTTAAATATAAAATTTTAAATCATGCAAATTTATACATTGTTGCTTCAAAATAGCACAAATGAGAGTCACTGGTAAGATATACTGTCAATTAAATAAGATGCTTTTAATAAAAAGTTATCAAAGTACAATTCAAAAACTGCTTAGGTTAATGAACTAGTTAAAGCAAATGTAGATGAAGCATAATAATGGACTGTCTATTATTAATAGGTAATATACCTACCTCATGGGAGTGTTGTGAGAATTAAATCAATAGATGCAAAGCACTTACAACAGAGCCTAGTTTAGAGTATACACAACTTTAGTGTTATTTAGCAGTAGTCAACTCAGATGTCCTTAACAGCAATGATATGTAACTAAACTCCAGAAATGATGTTATTCTTGACTGCCTTTTTACACTTGTTTCTCACTTACTCTGGCATCCTTGTCTCCGACAAAACAAATGACCCGGAGAGATGGGACCCATCGTTTAAATTCATTCATCCAGTTGTGTAAAGTAGACTTTGGAACTAAAACCATGTGAGGTCCAGGAATATTTCGGTAGTGTTTCAGGTAACCAAGCAAAGCAATTGTTTGTAAAGTTTTCCCAAGACCCTGCATTATCATCACAAGGAAAAAAAATCCATGAGCATTTTTTCTGTAAGGAAACATTTTGTTAGTAACAACATGACAAAAGATCTTTGTCCACTATCTCGCAAAGGCAATTAGATTTCTACTAATTAAAAGTAAAAATATTCTTTTTTAAGAAGATAATCAAATCATTCTAATTTGGTATTGTACTTACCATGAGCACAAAAAGAAACCAAGAGCTCGCAGCTGGAATGTTGCTCAACAAAACAACTTTCTAATTAGAACATTTTTACTCCTAAAGGAGCAAGCAATCTACTATATAATTTTTCTACTTGTTCCAAAGTTAGGAATTTTCTGTGTGTTTGTTTTACAAAGACATGCTTCCTTTGCCAGCCTGCTTAGATACGGGTCTTTCTTTCCTATTGTTCCTAACATTATTACAACCCAGACATTAAATATTCAGACTATGTGTCTCACGGGGCTTGTGGCTCTGTACTGGCATCTCACACTCTTAAAAACCTTAGGAACCACAAAAGAACAGAACTTTGCAGCCAGAAAGAACCTTAGAGAGCTCACCAACTCCAGTGGACTTTTTAAAAAATAATATATTTTGGAAGTAGGCTTGATGAGAAACAAAAAATATTTTTAAAATAAAAAAAATAATAATAATATATTCAATACCCATGAACCCATACTAACCCATGAGAAAGGGAACTAAGTCCTTTTTTGGTCTCTTAAATCTGCTTTTGGTTTTATCTCTGAGCAAGATATATACTTCTTTTTATAAATGTATGATTATATCTATTTTTTTACATTGTATCCTATCTGATAATGTCACTTAATAAGATAACTTTTATGAATGCTATACATCAAAACCTTAAAATGTTTATACTCCTTAACCAAATAATTCTACTTCTAGGAATCCTACGGAAATACTCTTAGAGGTACAGAAAAGCTAAATTACAAGATTCTTATAGTGGCATTATTTACACTATACATCAGGCAATCCAAATGAATAACAATAAGAGAGAAGGTGAATAAAATTATGGTACTTCCCAAGGATTATTATGCAATAATTAATTATGTTCACAAAATGTCTTAATTACATGGAAAATATGTATGAATGTAAATAAATCAGAATGCCAAATTATATATACAATATGATTTCAACTATACAAAGTAATATATCCAGAAGAAAACGATTAAAAAGAAATGTGCCGAAATGTTAGCTGTGGTTACTTCTAAGTAGCAGAATTATAATTTAATTTTACTTTTTTATTTTTTTTTCAAATTTTCTATACTCAAGTATCGGTCAGGTGCAGTGGCTCACTTCTGTAATCCCAGCACTTCATGACACTGAGGCGGGTGGATCACCTTAAGTCAGGAATTTGAGACCAGCCTGACCAATATGGTGAAACACCATCTCTACTAAAAATACAAAATCAGCCAGGCATGGTGGTGGGGGCCTGCAATCCCAGCTACAGCTACTTGGGAGGCAGAGAAAGGAGAATTGCTTGAACCCAAGAGGCGGAGGTTGCAGTGAGCTGAGATCACACCACTGCACTCCAGCCTGAGCAACAAGAGCAAAACTCCCTCTCAAAAAAACAAACATAGGTAGTATGAGCATAAATTCATAACAAAAAGCCTTTAGCTCTTTTCACGTTCAGACAGGCTGCAGCAAGAGCTGCTTGGGGCAAATAATCCTGGTCCTTCTGTTGTCCAATTAACCAAGCTCCTCCCCCTCTGAGCTGACCATAGTCTTCAAAACATAATACCTAAATATAAGGAGCTACAGACCCTTGCTTTAAGGGATCCTCTGCCACACACTTAACAGTCACTCAACCAGGGATGAGTACTTACGCGACTGACTACCAACTACACTAGACGCCATAGGGCACATAACATGTGGCTCTTCTGGATAACAGTGATTACAAGTATGGTTTCAGAGTCATATAAATATGAGTATCATTGAGTTATATGGATTTAGAACTTTCCCTGGCCTCTCTTAAATCCCATTTTATTACTTTGGTCTTAAAACACAGATATAGGCCTTCATATACTCCCTTTTTGGCTGCTGAATTAGCATCTTATGTGGCCTTACTTTTTCCTGTTGTTTTATTTACACATGTATAACTCCTTCACTGATTTCTAAAGCCCCACCATGCACTGTACTGTATCAACAGTCAACATTACTCTTTATTCGTTCCTTATTCCATCTATGCACTTTTTGATTGTTCACAAGTCGAAATATTTATAGTCATTCATGAATGCATATATTCAGTCATTTATGTATTGTTCGGTTTGTGTACCCCACCTCATTCTCAAAAGGATCAGGTAGCCTACAATGAAAACATGGAACATAAATTAATGGCAAAATAGAAATAAAGAGAAAATTAGGAAAGGAAAGTAAGAAAGATGAGTAGATAAAGAACAGGAAAGACAGAAGTACACACGGGGGGACCATTAAAGGTTACATAAAGGCTCCATTTGGGCATTCATCTTGACTCTGTGCTTCCTAGAAGCCAAACTGCAAACAAAAGCAAAAGTACAGGGAAGGTTTTTGGACCATTTGAGGAAAGCTCAGTTAAGAATTTTATGGCCTGTGAAAGTCTATGTTCTAGCAGTTACTTAATGAAACAATTTTAGCCAGGTGCTGTGGCTCACATCTGTAATCCAAACACTTTGGGAGGCCGAGGTGGGAGGACTGCTTGAGACCAGGAGTTCAAAATCAGTCTGGACAACATCACGAGACCTGCCTCTACTGAAAATAAAAATAAAAATTAGCCCAGTGTGGTAGGCATGTGCCTGGAGTCCTAGCTACTCAGGAGGCTGAGGCAGGAGGATCGCTTGAACCCAGGAAGTCAAGGGTGCTGTGAACCAAGATTGCACAACTGCACTCCAGCCTGGGTGGCACAGAGAGACCATCTCTCAAAAATATAATAATAATTCTAAGACTACAAAACACCTTTTACATGATAACAACTTTTTAAAAGCCTCCAGGCATTGGGAGGCAGGTAAGCTCAGGTTTTTCAAATTTACATAAAAATCACTGATAACTGACAATGTATTTTTAGCTACCAATTCCTTACCATTTCATCAGCCAAAATGCCATTGACTCCATTTTCATATAAAGAGATCAACCAGTTCAGTCCTCGAATCTGATAATCTCTCAGTGGCCCCCCTTTCACATCTGGGGAAAAAAAATGCAAGGATGTTTTACACTTTCATTAATACACTCAAGTAAAATGTTTCTAAAAGTAAACTGAAGAAGAACTCACCAATGTGATGAAGTACTTACATGAAGGGGACACCTCAAACCTAATACACACATTAGATGTTTTCCGACTCTCCGACAGTAGCTCTTCATCTTCTTCTTGCTCTGTGCGCCTGTGGCGGTAGCTGAAATAAAATAAAGAAATCCCTTCAAATTCTACCCAAACGCTGAAGTATCAATTAAATCAGTGTACATGGCTATTATCTTTTATAGAAAAAGAATGAGCGGTGGCTCACTCCTGTAATCCCAGCACTTTGGGAGGCCGAGGCAGGCAGATCACAAGGTCAAGAAATTGAGACCATCCTGGCCAACATGGTGAAACCCCATCTCTACTAAAAATACAAAAAATTAGCTGGGTGTGGTGGTGCACGCCTGTAGTCCCAGCTACTCAGGAGGCTGAAGGCAGGGGAATCACTTGAATCCAGGAGGTGGAGGTTGCAATGAGCTGAAACTGCGCCACTCCACTCCAGCCTGGTGACAGAGCAAGGCTCCGTCTCAAAAAAAAAAAAAAAAAAAAAAGAATGAGTTGTCCAAGGTCTTGCTTAGAAATCGGTAGAACCAGCCTACATTTTTACGGATCAGTTTCTAGTGAGAAAAAAATATAGTTGCCTTCAAAACATAGTTATAATGGCAATAACCTTATCTTTCGTCACGTGAAGTTATACCGAACAATGAAGAGGGAAGGAGTGCATGAAGGGATCAAGGGAGGATAGGAGGAAGAAAAGGTAGGAGAAAGGGAAGAAAGTAGAGAGAGAGGTGCCAACATACTCTCCAGCAGAAATTAAGCTCTGCTTTTCATCTTTCTTTATTCGAGGACGTCCTAATTTCATGTTCAATGGAGATGTTGGAGACTTCGGTGCTGAAGGCTGAATGAAATGTGCAAAAAGTTCTGTCTGCTTCAGTAAAAATTCAAATCTCTTTGCTCGGTCGGCTTTCTAATTTGCAAAACAAAAGAAAAAGTAAGGACTTTCCTTTTTATTCCTTCAAAGTTACTTAACAAATACTTGGCATTGCATTTCCTTTGAACAACATTCTTAGCACTAGAAACATAATCCATTAAATTCTCTTTAAAAACTTATAACATAGTTACAAGTATCATCTCCACAGTAACTACGTGATACTGAAGCACAGAGAGGGTAAGTAATGTATCCAAGGTTGCACAGCTAATAAGCAGCGGAATTGAAAATGTATTTTCATATAATTTGAACAGAGGCCAAATAATCAGACAGGCGTAAATTCCCCAACAAGAAATACCCTTCTTAAAGAGTCATAACCATAAAGCAAATCTTCTTTCCAAAACATTTATTTTATTAAATACTAACAAATTTAAGCATCGAAACATATCCCAAATACTGAAATAAAAATTAACTATGATATATATACCATAAACAGAACTCTTAAGAATTTTCAAGTTATATCCGGAAATAACTTCAATTCTTAAATACAGTATCATCTTGTCTTAAAATATTTTCAATGTCATGGTATAATAATGTAATAAACATTCCGTTATTCAATCACAGGGATCTAGAAAACTATAATTTATTCTAGTAGCATATGAAGTTTCTCCCCAAAGCAAGCAGAATTTGGGAAAAATATATAAATATACACACATATACACAAAATACTTAATATATATTAACTATTAAAAGTTGATGTGTATTCTAATTTCTCAATAAACTGTAAAACGTCATGGAACGTGTACCATATACAGGCAATAAAACTTTGTTTCACTAAAAAATCTTAAAAGATCAAAAGATATATACATCATTCTAGATAAAGGAAAAAATAAAGACTATTTATTCAAAGTCACTTTCCAATCACAGAGTAGAGAATACCTGATTGCTAATGAAGGATGCATAATAACCCAGAAAATTTACAGAAGAGTTCATTAACATAAATATAAGTTAGATAAATTCAGACCACAAGCTGGAAGGAGGTCAAAAACTTTCCATTTTATGTTATCCTCACTGGAATGTTATTTTTAGAGTTGTTAAAACATTGCCTATATACATTACATGTGGCCTTAAACATTAAGGCATGGAGTCTTATAAAATAGCTATCCACAACCAAAAAATGTATTTCATCTCTACTTGTTTTTATAATGTTACTGCAAAAACAACCCCTCAGAGAAAAAAAAAATTTCAACCACCTGTTAAATTCTTGAAAGATCCAAAGCTATAAGGGTTTAGTTAAAATTAAAGCTAAAATATGGATTTTAGTGACTAAAATTTAAATAATTTAATGTATTATAGCAAGCAATATGTGAATATAACTAAGATTATGCTTCTTAATTATGTGATATTTTCATTCACTGGACAAATATTCTTCCCACAAGAAAGTGTACTAATATATTACATGTTTCATTAATGTATAGCATTTATTCATACGTCCAAAGAAGGAGAAAGAAAGATACGTCAGTCTGGCTTTGTGACTGGATTTCTCTCATGTCACAAAGCCACAACGTTATTACCACTGATATTTTCACCTAGTAAATAAAATATTTCTATCTTAAAGCACTTTATTATGGAACAGAGAGCACTGAACAAAAATGAGATGTGACTTCTAGTCCCAAGTATTACATATAGCTTCTCAGATCCTTTATCTCCTCATCTGAAAATGAGCAGGTTAATTTATTCAACAAAAATATGATAGATTGTATATTAAATTACTTTCCAATTCTAAAATCGATTCTCCATGCATTGTATATACACATGTATTTTTCATCTTTAACATCTCAACTATCAAAATTAACTACAGAATTCACTGTCCTATCCAAGAGTACATTTACCATTTTCTCTTCATATTCTGGGTCCATTTCCTTTTCAGATTTAGGCGCTTTAGCAGCAAGTTTGAGTTGAAATGAAGAAACGTTTTTCTAGAATTTCAAAGAAAATAAATGTCATCGAACTGCAAAGCAAGGTGCTTAAATTGGCCAATGCTCTCATTAGAAGAAGGAGAAAAGTAATTACATGACTAAATATATAAATCAATGTGGGACATGCATGGACCAGTGATGAGAGAGCATGTCACGAAGGAAGGCTTATGATTAATCCAGTTCTGTACACCTGAGGTCCAATAAAAAAAAATCTGAAAAATCATGACTGCCAGAGAAATATTAGTTGGAATAAAACCCAAAAGGTGAAACACTGAGCTTTCTCATCCACTCTTTAATTTATATAGTGTAAGAAAATGTGCAAAATTAAATAAGATATTTTAAAATCTAGAATAGCCTAATATCAACCACAAACAAAAGAATTCAAAGAAAATAAATATTAATTCTCAGAAACACTCCTTTATGTCATGGAGATAGGCCACACTTTCAGAAGAAAAACTGTGGTTTCTGTTCCTAAAACAATACTTTTTAAATTGTTTTCATAGTATAATAAGAATATTTAATTTTTTATGTAATGCAATGTGATCACATATACTTAAAATAATAGTACAGTTTTAAACTTTTAGCTTATGTTAATTTTCTCTAACTGGAAAGAAAATTACATTGCATAAATATTCTGTAGAAGCAACTTGTCAAGGCTATTAACTATTAATGTTTGATATTTTTAAACTGTGATTTAGCAAAAACTAACATCAATCAGTAACTTCATACAGAAATTATCTGGGGAAAGGGGTTATCTCATGCACCCTATGCTTTGTAAAGAGAAGCTTGTACTGGCGAATATAAATACATATGTAGAATAAGCCTCTTTCCCTATAAGAAATCAAGAAATAAAACAATAAAAACACAAATCTACCCATCAGAACCAAAGATAAGACTATCTCATTTTTAACACAGACTTTGCATAAGTGAAAACACAAATTTGTTTGTGAAAACTATCATGGCTTTTGTCAACCTATTTCTGAAAACTTGGGTCAAAAATCAACAGAATGTGACCTTAAACATAAAAAAAAATATGGCCCCTTTATGTCTTCCAACATCTACTAAAATTTCTGTTTTGAGGAAATCCAAACTGAGATTATGGAATTTGACCTTGTCCAGATTCTTTCTTTGTAGCACTGACCAGATATCTTGATTTACAGCATCTGATACGTACATATTTATGTGGAATGCTTTGAATGTAATCCTGGATGGATGAGATAGAAAACTGCTAAAGATCCCCTCAAACTCACACTTTGAAGCTGCCATGTATAATATAAATCATATTTACTTTCAAAGCAACAAGAAATATTGAGTATCAAAATCCATATCTTTATATTTCATTCCTTGAAAGGCTATATGAAATCCAGTTTTCCAGTTTCAAAACAGTGAAAATTACTTTGCCTTATATTCACAAGTATATATAATAATGTGGGAAGTACACTTACAGAAAATTAAAGCTTTAATCCTAGAAAAACATTTTACTCATTACTTTCTTGCTTACCTTGCGGTAGACTACCATCAAAATCTAATTATATGCTAATTAAAATTCCTAATCTTGAGTAGTGCTATTAAAAGCTGTGGGTAATTACTTAATTGGCACTATCTTCCACAACAAATTTTAAAATACCTACCTTCTAAACCTCATTTGTTTATGTGTGTATGTGTATTCCCAAAACCATAGTTTTTCATACAAGTAAAGATCAAGGGTGACTAAGACACTCTAATGAATTCCTTTGGATTTTGTTATCTGAGTCTGGGTGCCATGAGAATGTAGCACAAGGTCAACAAAATGGCTTAAAGACCATGACATTTTTCTTGACGTTTTTATTACCAAAGATACCATCTCCAATTTCTAGTGTTGGGTAATCCAACCATCACTTAAACCAAGTAAGTTCAACAACCAGAAGATAGGCAAAAATACCTTTGGGTAGGTAAATGTCATAGGTCAATTCACTAAATCTCATCTACTGTATTCAACATGAAAGCACTCTCGTTCAGAAACCTATTTTTTTTTCATTTGGTAGACAATTCTACCAAGTTTAATACACTGGCTTCCCATGTCACCGAGAATACAAGCAACAGTAAATGACATGGGAAAGATCACTAGAGGAAGGCACTCTACAAGAAGCCACAGCAGAAACCCAGAACAAAAATGTGTCTTCCACTGCAGTAGCTTCCCTGATCCTTGGTGTGCACGTGTTATTATTTGCCTCTCCCTTCTTTATCGCTTTATCACTGACACTTTTGTATTTTACAGTTATTTTTAAATGAGTTTATGGTTTTGTTACACTTACATTCTTTATCATAAACTAACATATTCTTTCTGGTGAAACCAGGTGAGTTGTTTAAACAGTGATAGCTGGCCAGGCTCGGTGGCTCACGCCTGTAATCTCAGCACATTGGGAGGCTGAGGTAGGCAGATCACGAGGTCAGGAGTTTGAGACCAACCTGGCCAATATGGTGAAACCCCGTCTCTACTAAAAATACAAAAATTAGCTGGGCATGGTGGCAGGCTCCTGTAATCCCAACTACTCAGGAGGCTGAGGAAAGAGAATCACTTGAACTCAAGAGGCAGAGGTTGCAGTGAGCTGAGATCATGCTACTGCACTCCAGGCAGCCTGGGCAACAGAGCAAGACTCCATCTCAAAAACATATATAATTTTTTTCTACCTTCTGGGTTCAAGCAATTCTCCTGCCTCAGCCTCCGGAGTAGCTGGGATTATAGGCACCCACCACCATGCCCAGCTATTTTTTTTTTTTTTGTATTTTTAATAGAGACGGTGTTTCACCATGTTGGCCAGGCTGGTTTCGAACTCCTGACCTCAAGTGATCCACCCGCCTTGGCCTCCCAGAGTGCTGGCATTACAGGTGTGAGTCACTGCACCCAGCCAGATAAATTATTTTAAAACATAAACACAATACTGGGAGAGTCTGGGAGGTGGTTACTTAACTGAGAAGGAACAACCTGTGGGATTTCAAGTGCCTTTGTGTCACTGTCCAGAGTACACTAACTGATGGCCATGAAGAAGAGGTTAATCTGCACTTTTAGTACACAATTTAAAGTGCCAAGGTAGTATATATTTCAATTGTTAAGGAAAAATTAAAAATAAAAATGATGCAGTGGCTAAAACAAACCTCAGATATCCAGGAAGTTCCTGACATACAGCACCACATTTCCCTATCCTGGGTGGACAAATGAAGAACTGGTCGGGCAATTTCTGATAAGGCAACAGAGCTGACAAATACATAGGTACCAAGTAAGTGTTTATTATATGGGTTTTTTTATTGGTCCCTCGTTTTTTCACAATTCAAAATTTTATACAAAATTTTATACAAAATTCAGAAATGTATACAAGCTGGAAACTCGACAACCTTTCCTGTCATACAAAAGGCAGTTTGGCACTCACATTTGCCTAGTCTAGGGAATAAAAGGCACATAGACGTTTCCCAATTTCCCAACATTTGATTCATATTGATGATTGGTATTACGCCCAGTTTTAATCAACAATATTGTCTTACTAATCCAAGTACCGCGTAGATCTTACAATGTGTATACTTTCTACGGTATTCATTTAGCACTAGAATTGTCCTTCTGTTTAGTCAACCTTGTAGCAATAAAATATGTCACATAAGCAACTGCTACATTTAAAGCTGCTCTTCTCATTTAAGGCGAAAGGTGTTAATTTTCCTCAAAAGCTTTTCATTTGGTCGTATAGTATCATACAATGATTCAGACAAAGCCAGTCGAGATCTCTAAAGCATAATTACCCACCTTTTTAAAATTGTGATGACTACTCGTAAATGGGAAAAAAATGCACCCATAAACGATTAGTTATGCAATTTTATCATACATCGAAAATGCTTATGCCCCATCCTGTTTTTATGTCAATTTTCAGTGTTTTATAGTTTTATTTGCATGTCTCAGTCCACACGAAATGTGCCTTATGGAGATCATACACATTTTCTGGATTGGCTTTAATAGGTGTCAGAGCAGTTCCCTTACGTTAGAAGCAGCTCATCTTGGCGACGCCGAGTATTTTAAAAATTAAAGGAAAAAAAAAAAAACTGTGTGTGTCTAGGAGCCAGCAGCGCCCACTAGGAGAGGGAGGCGGAAGCCTGGAAAGCTTGGGGCCGGATTGAGGGACCATTCGGGTGGCCCTGGAGTGAAACCTTATACCGTCGGGGGCGGGGCAGGAGAGGGTGAGGGTGCAGATGTTGGAAATTTTCCTAAGCCAGCGTCCACGGTTCCTCAGTTTGGGGGGGGGGCGGGGGTGACGACGCGGAGATCTCCTTTCCTCGGGGTGACACCCCCCACCTCGGCAGGCGGGGTTCAAACGAACAAGGGATGGTTTTTTTTCCTGCCATCCAAAAGACCGACATTGCCAATGAAAGAAAGAAATGTCTTCCCTGTCACCCTCCACCACGCAACCACCAGCACCTTGAAACTCAAATTACAAAAAGAAGCCCCAGCAAAACCCCTTGAGCGCGAGTGTGGGATTGAAGGGCCCAGATTTCCCAGGCAGAGGCCGACGGGAAGGGGGGGAGAGGGAGCGAGCGAGAGGAGAGGGAGAGGCGGAGGCTTTTTCCTGCACGGCCCCATCCCCCACCCCGTTACCCGAGTTCCGGGAAGGTGGAGGGGGTCGGGGGGCTGTCGGGGGGCTGTCGAGGGGCTCCCGAGTCCCCAGGCCCCCGGAGAGCGGGCACCCCTCCACCCCGTGCCGCTCCCGCCCGCGCCCAGCCCCGCCCCCGTTCTCCAGGCGGCGAGAAGGAAAGGGGGAGGGGAGCGAACGCCAGGCGGTTCCGCCGCCGACCCCCGCACCCGCCGCCCCCAGCCCCGCAGAGCTTCGCGGGTACCTGTCGGCGCCGAAAGGTCAGGATTTGGGCCCCTCAGAGGGGCCAGGCACAGGATTTGTCCACCACACACACACACCCCCTTCCTATTTACCTCCTTCTTCTTCTCGCCCTTCTCCTTGGCCGCGGTGGCTTCGGTGGCCGCGGCGGCCGCTCCCTCCTCCTGAGAGGTGGACGGCCCCGGCTGCTCGTCCTCTATGACCACGATAGTGGCGGTCGCATCCGCGGCTGCCACGGTGGCTGCCACTGCGGCGGTGTCCTGCTCCATGCCGTGGGAGCGGGAACGAGGAGGGGGACCAGGCAGGGGACGAGGGCTGCTGGGCGGCGGCAGTGGCTACACTGGAAAGAGCTAGATGGAGCAGGGGTGGGGAATCACTCCGCTTCCAACCCTTCGCTCAGGCCCCCCCTTCTTTAAATAACCCTCAACCCTGCCCCACTTCCGTCCACCCACCCTACGTCATGGCCTCCCCCCGTCACTCTCCCCTCTTCCTCCACCCCCCCTCAACGATCGCGAGACTCCCCTTCCCCACCCAGAGCCCAGGCCGGCCCCGCACGACCAACTGTTGCCGGAGTGTGGGGCGCGGACAGGGGTGGAGGCGGGAACCCATAACTCGCGGCCCCCTAAAAAATCTCCTTTCCCAGACGCCCCCAACAGTGAGCCTGAGCTCCCCTCGCAGATGCTTGCAAAACGAATCCTCTTTCCCTTAAATCTGCTCTTTATACCTCGGGGCGCTTTCCCCTTTTGCACAAAGAACTTTTCCTCTGCTTGTAACTGTACTGTAGAAGGTCTTTCTCACCGTTTGCAAAGAGCGGAACCCCTCTGGGGACTGCCCTTTCCCAGGTTCCTAAAGAGGTCGGATTAGCGGTGCTGTTTCCACCTTCCTAAATTCTGCAGAAGGAGAAGCACTCCTTGAATCTTTGGATTGCAGCTGCAAACAATCCCTTACAAGGCACAGTCTGACTCTTAAGTTTTATGTATATTTGTTCTGTTTTCACCTCTGGTACCTCTCAGGTGGCCAATGTGCAGGAACCCTTCTCTTGCCTTCACCACTAAATTTTTAAATTCCTAGGGGACAAGGTCAAGATCCCCCACAGAACCTGGGGCAACATATGGTAGGCACTCAATATTAGTAATTGAAATGAATTACTGTGATTTTTTGGCACAACTTCTATTTGCACCTCCATTATTATTTGGTAGTAATACAACACTGATGCTATGAATGATCATGGATATAAAAGCATTTCATGATATGGAATCAATCAGCGTCCATCAGCAGATGAAGGGTTAAGGAAAATGTGGTCTGTATACACAATGGAATACTATTTAGCCAATAAAAAAAATGAAATGTTATTTGCAGAAACATAAATGAAACTGAAGGACATTATGTTGCATGAAATAAGCCAGGCACAGAAAGAGAGATACCACACGTTCTCACTCATATGTGTGAGCTAAAAAGTTGATCTCATGGAGGTAGAGAGTAGAATGGTAGGTACCAGAAGTCTGGGGAGGATGTGTGGGGTTGTGGCAGATTGATGAAGAGAGGTTGGTTAATGAGTATAAATATACAGTTACATGGAAGTGGTAAATTCTAACGTTTAGAGCAGAGTAAGGTGACTCTAGTGAACAAACAATGCAATGTATATTTCGAAATAGCTAGAAGAGAGGACTTGAAATGTTCCCAACACATAGAAATGATAAATACTTGAGGCGGTGTACACTCTAAACACCCTGAATTGAGAAGGATCCTTAAGGACAGCAACAGTGGAGGATTTCTTTTTCACCAAATCGCAGCTGTGGGAAGATAGAATTCCTCTTTTGTTGCATGAGGCTGCAAAGGAGAAAAGCTCAAGAAATGTTTATCGTGTATTGGTGTGTTCCTGCTTTCAAGTCAGCTTTGTTCCACTGTATTTCTCATTGCCAGTGTACATTATTTCAGTTACATTGTGGGTTAAATGCACTTTTGTGAGGAAATCTGGGAAACTCACATCCCTTTATAACACCTTTTTTTTGTGGGGACATGTGTTCCAAGTTCCAAAAACAGAATTTAGACATTTGGGGGCAGAACATATTTGTACGTTGGCAATTTTCCATGCATGTATAATGCAATCCTTCCTTTTTGAGATGACGCGGCTGAAAGTGCTACCAAGTATATGAATTTGGCTGGAAAGGTCGATGCTTGGTCAACAGACCTTGCCACAGGATTCATGTAAATATTGCCCTTTGGCTTGTGGCAACAGCTGCTATTTACAGAGCATGTGCTATCCTTATTTGTAAATCTGCCTAAAATTCATGATCTGTAGACTTTGTTCAGCAAGAGTCATCTCATTTCTGAGCCTACTCAACACCTTGCTCTATCTGCTACTACTATCCCCAATTATGTCTTTTCATTTGAAATGATCTTGGATTGCTCTATTCCATTGGGATTGAAGAACAGAGCAAACTTTTGTAAAGAACTGGGAACCTCAGAACTAATCCCAGTCTACTGGTCAATACGTCCATTTTGGTAGATTATAGAAGTTGTTCAACAATCATTTTCAAATGGCCAATCTTGTTTAGTAGCTACTAGAACATGACGTGCCCGCTGGTGATATTGTTTTACAAAGTTCATAAAGGCAAAGCTAAAGGCTTTGTGTTCCTTCTCTTATTTTGTATCTGAAATTTGTCATTGAAACCACAGTATGACTTAAAAGCACATCGTGATCCCACTGATTAATGTTCTTCAGAAACTGGCACAAAAGATTCTGGACACGCTGTCTTGCTTACAGCTACAGCAACCATTCTGTTCATATCAGTAAGCTTTCTCACTATTTTCTTAAAGACATTTATGATAGTGGCATTCTTGAAAATGTGATATTTCCTTGGTGCTCTGTATTTTAAGGAAAACGTCATGGTAATAACTAGCATACGTCTACCATTTCTTGACCACCCATTATTGTATTAGGCATGGTGCTAGATTCTTTACATATGGTATTGCTAATCCTCCCAATAATCCTATGAAATAAGTATTATTATCCCTATTTTACAGATGAGAAAATGGAGATTTAGGCTAAATAACTCATCTAAGGTTCCACAGCTAGTAAGTGACAGTAGACAGATTCAAACCCCAGACTGTCTAGTCCAAACCTCATCTTTGCACTTCATCTTTATTAAGTTCTCTGGTTTTCACAGGGCTTCCTCCTTGAAAGTAGAAATCATATTGAGAAAATGACTGAAAAATATTTCTGCCATCTGTCTCCATGGTGTTCCCTCTAAAGCAGCCGTGTCCAACCCTCTGAATGTGAGAACTTTTTTGCCTATGTGTGGTGGCAGATATCACGAAAATTATGCATAGATTTTTTTTTTTTTTTTTTTTTTTGCTTATCAGCTATGGTTAGCATTAGTATTTTATGTGTGGCCCAAGACAATTCTTCTTCCAGTATGGCCCACAGAAGCCAATATGTCCAAAAGATTGGACACCCGGGCCGGGCACGGTGGCTCACACCTGTAATCCCAGCACTTCAGGAGGCCGAGGCGGGCGGATCACCTGAGATCCGGAGTCCGAGACCATCCTGACCAACATGGAGAAACCCTGTCTCTACTAAAAATACAATATTAGCCAGGCATGCTGGCTCGTGCCTGTAATCCCAGCTACTCGGGAGGCTGAGGTAGGAGAATTGCTTGAACCCGGGAGGCAGAGGTTGCAGTGAGCCAAGATCACGCCACTGCACTCCAGCCTGGGCAACAAGAGTGAGACTCCATCTCAAAAAAAAAAAAAAAAAAAGATTGGACACCTGTGCTCTAAAGTAAAGTAAACTCTTAAAACAGTAATGGGACTCAGGACAGTTAGTGCAAAAAGGAGGAGAGCCTAATAGAAACAACTGAGATGTCCAAGAAGAAAGGATTGGCAAAACATTTGTATAGTACATTAATAAATGGAATGCTATGCAAGCATTAAGAGTGATTATGTAGGGCTGGGTGCGGTGGCTCCTGCTTGTAATCCCAGCACTTTGGGAGGCCTAGGCGGACAGATCACGAGGTCAAGAGATCGACACCAGCCTGGCCAGCAGGGTGAAACTCCGTCTCTACTAAAAATACAAAAAATTAGCCGGGCATGGTGGCCTGCGCCTGTAGTCCCAGCTACTTGGGAGGCTGAGGCAGGAGAATTGCTTGAACCTGGCAGACGGAGGTTGCAGTGAGCCAAGATTGCACCACTGCACTCCAGCCTGGGCGACACAGCAAGACTCCGTCTCACACATGCACGCAAAAAGAATGATTATGTAAACAGGTATCTGTTGACGTGAAAATATGTTCTTGTATACTGTTAAGTGAAAAAAATACAGGCAAAAAGATAGAATGATCCCATTTTTGCCCCCCTACACACACACAATACTATTTACATAAATGTATTTCCACAAAGGAAAAACCCTGGAAGTTTCTACTCCAAATGTTAAACCAGTGGTTGCAGCAAGGTGGTGAGATTGTGGGTGATTTTTTTTCTTATTTTACTTTTCTATTCTAATTTTCCTCAATGAACGTGTTTCCTCATATAATAAGTACCATTTCATAGATGAATCAAAACATTACTCAAAACTGGACAAGTTGAAATTAATCCCTAACAGAAGGAATATGAGCTAGTAGATAGGGTGAATCAAAAAAAAGAACAGAACAATTTCACGCAGAAGAGACAAGGCAGTAGTAATGTGTAATGTAACAGAAGCAATGTGATTATTATGCTGTTCACAATAACATTACTTGATTGAGGAATGATTTTTGACGTTGTTTTAAGCAGTATATAAAATGATTTTTCTACTTTTAAATAGTTTTGCAAAACTAGCTCAGGAAAAAGATAAAATAAATTTTCATTTTCTTTTTCTTTTTTTTTTTTTTTTTTTTTGAGACAGAGTCTTACTCTGTCACCAGGCGCCAGGCTGGCATGTGGTGGTGCGATCTCGGCTCACTGCAACCTCTGCCTCCTGGGTTCAAGCAGTTCTCCTGCCTCAGCCTCCCGAGTAGCTGGGACTACAGGCGCGCACCACCACGCCCAGCTAATTTTTGTATTTTTAGTAGAGACGGGGTTTCACCATGTTGGCCAGGATGGTATGGATCTCTTGACCTCGTGATCCGCCCGCCTCGGCCTCCCGAAGTGCTGGGATTACAGGCGTGAGCCACCGCGCCCAGCCAAAGAGATTTTCTTAAATGCTCCCAACCCTGAAATTCTACCCACCCGTATATGCCCTAACACATGAAACACATGCTAAATAATCTGAATTGGGTTTGCTAAAGGCACAATGTTTTTTTCACTATTTAATAAATTTTATTTCCATTTAAATAAGTCAGAGTTAGTTTCTATTACATGCAAGTAAAAATTCTGATGGGTGCACACGTTACCATTGATTTCCATGTATTTACTATGTAGGTAAAGGCACAATATTATCCATGGCGATATTATTAGAGGCAGAACAGTGCAATTATTACCAGCTTTGGCTGTATAGTCAGAAAGACTTGGAGTTCAGATTCTACCAAATTGTTTAACCTTTCTGTCCTCCGATTTGCATCTGTAAAATGGGTATAATAATACCTAATTCAACGTGATTTTATGACGATTTAATTATATATGTAAAATATATAATTAAATCCTCATAATATATATTTTACATATATAATTAAATCCTCATAAAATCACATTGAAAATATATATATATATGCATTCAATCCATATGTACATATCTATAGATATAGATATAGATATAGATATCATTTGACATGGTCCCAGCATATAACAGATACTCAGTGGATGGTAGTTAACAAAAAGAAAAAGGTAGGGTGATGCTTTGAGCTTTAGACTGAGGCAAGGAAAACGCCAGAATATGAGAAAGTAAGTCTGAAAGTCAGTGCTAAACTGAAATAGGAATAAGGCGGAAGTGCTGTTTCCCAAATTCATTTTCTCTGTTCATTATCATTTATCAGGGTCAGCAATTTGGCGTAGTTATACTTCCCCAAAGGTAAGTTCCGAAGAAAGGCAGTAATGAGGGAAAAGAGGGTTTGGCCACTTCCCTACTTAGACTGTGACTTCCTTGAGGACAGGAGCCATACTGTATTCATCTTTGTTTAAAAGACAGTAGGAGGGAAGGCAGTTCAGGGATCCGCTCCCTAGCTGCACGGTGCCCTCCCCGCTCCACACGTACCCTTCAGCTTCTATGTTGCCATCTTGTGGTTTCTCCCATTTTTCTTCCTTCAGTCTTGCCCTGGGTGTCCATTCTTGCCAGATTTACGTGCATAATAATACATTTATGTAGCATTTTTCAGGGCTCTCCCCCAGCTTACTCACTGCGTGTAGAACAAGATACCAAAAGACAATGATGACTCCACAAATAAAAAAAAAAAAGGATTGGGTCCTTGTCCTGGGCCTAGACCAGTGGTTTTCAAACTTTAGCACATCAGCATCATCTGGAGGGCTTGTTAAAGCACAGATAGGGCCAGGCGCGGTGGCTCACACCTATAATCCCAGCTCTTTGGGAAGCTGAGGCAGGCAGATCACTTGAGGTCAGGGGTTCAAGACCAGCCTGGCCAACATGGTGAAACCCTGTCTCTACTAAGGATACAAAAATTAGCCAGGTGTGGTGGTGGGTGTCTGTAGTCCCAGCTACTCGGGAGGCTGAGGCACAAGAATCACTTGAACCTGGGACGTGGAGGCTGCAGCAAGCTGAGATCACGCCACTGCACTCCAGCCTGGGCAACAGAGAAAAGCTCTGTCTCAAAAAATAAATAAATTAATTAAATTAAATAAGCACAGATGGTTGGCCCTACTCCCAGAGTTTCTGAATTGATAAGTTTGGAGTGGGACTAAGAATTTGTCTATCTCACAAGTTCCCCACTGATGCTGATGCTGATGCCATTGGTCCAAGGACCACACTTTGAGAACTAGTGACCTAGATCAGGGACCAGCAAACTTTTTCTTTAAAGGGCCAGGTAGGAAGTATTTGAGGTTTTACAGATTGTAAGGACTTTGTCATAACCACTAAACTCTGCTGTTGTAACATGAAAGCAGCCATAGACTATAGGTAACCACATGAGCATGGCTGGGTTCCAATAAAACTGTTTTCATGGACACTGGAATTTGAATTTTATATAATTAAAAATTTTTTTTGAGACAGAGTCTTGCTCTGATGCCATTCTGCAGTGCAGTGGTGCAATCTTGGTTCACTGCAACCTCTGCCTCCCGGGTTCAAGCAGTTCTCCTGCCTCAGCCTCCCAAGTAGCTGGGACTACAGGCACGCACCACCATACCCAGCTAATTTTTGTATTTTTAGTACAGACAGGGTTTCACCATGTTGACCAGGATGGTCTGGATCTCTTGACCTTGTGAGCCACCCACCTCGGCTTCCCAAAGTGCTGGGATTACAGGCGTGAGCCACCGCGCCCAGCTAATAGGTTTATTCTTTTTAACAATTGAAAATGTAAAAACATTCTTAGTTCAAGGACCACACAAAAATGGGCTTCAGGCTGTGTTTGCTGAGCCTTGTCTGAAAGAGACTCATTCTCTGTGGAAGACAAACACAAATGAGCTAAAGAAGACTTAACAAAGCAATTAATATATGAGAATGTGTTCAACCTCAATAGTCATCAGGGAAATGCAAATTAAAACCACAATGAGGCTGGGCGTGGTGGCTCACGCCTGTATCCCCAGCACTTTGGGAGGCCAAGGCGGGTGTATTGCTTGAGCCCTGGAGTTCGAGACCAGCATAAGCAACATGGCAAAATCCTGTCTCTACAAAAGTAAAAAATAAATTAGTCTGGCATGGTGGCATGCACCTCTAGTCCCAGCTACTCAGAAGTCTGAGCCAGGAGGATCATATAACCCTGGGAGGTCGAGGCTACAGTGATTCATGGTCATGCCACTGCACTCCAGCCTGGGGTGACAGAGCGAGACCTGTCTCAAAACAAAAAACAGTGAGCTACTGCTGCACATCCATTAGAGTGGCTAAAATTTTTTAAAGACTGACGATAGCAAGAGTTTGTGAGGATGGGGAATATCATATAGTGCAAGTGAAAAATGTAAATTATACAACCACTTTGGAAACCAGTTGGCAGTATTCACTAGAGTTGAACTCATATGTACCCTTTTGTGATAGCGATACGGAGATGTGCCACCTAGATTCTGCTTCAAGGAAGAACATTCTACCCAGGTATGCAGGGGAGCAGTCAGCAGATAGCCTCCAGCTTTCAGCTCCTTGAGACTCTGCCTTAGCTGCAGAGGGCCACTTCGCCCAAGGTCATACTCTTCCTACGGTGACCGTTTCAACCTGACATAGAACACACTAATGGGCTCTACTTCTTCCAAAGCTCAGTGCCAAGTTAGTTCAAGCTTTGTCAGCCTTGTATCATAGTTCGTGATACTACTGCTTCTACCTTCCTTCCACTGGTATTGATCCCTAATAAACATCTTGCACGCAACATTTCATCTGAGCTTTTGCTTCTAGAGAGCCCAACCTGTGATATCTTTCACCCAGTAATTCCACTAGGATAATACACCCCAGAGGTAATCATTCTTATGTGCTCCAAAAACCATGTACAAGAATGTTCTAGGCTGGGTGCAGTGGCTCAAGCCTGTAATCCTAGCACTCTGGGAAGCCAAGGTGGGTGGATCACCTGAGGTCAGGAGTTTGAGAGCAGCCTGACCAACATGGTGAAAACCTGTCTCTACTAAAAATACAAAAATTAGCTGAGTGTGAGGGTGCACGCCTATACTCTTAGCTACTCGGGAGGCTGAGGCAGGAGAATTGCCTGAACCTGGGAGGCAGAGGTTGCAGTGAGCTGAGATTGAGCCAGTGCACTCCAGCCTGGGCGACAGAGGGAGACTCTGTCTCAAAAAAAAAAAAAAAAAAAAAAAAAAAGAATGCTCTTATCAGCTTTTGTTTGTAATAGCCAAATACTGGAAACCACCTAATGTTCATGACCAACAGAATGAATGAATTCTGATATAGTCGCACAATAGAATATTGTACATCAATGAAACCAAAGGATATCTATATACGACCACAAGCATGACATAATATTGTGTGAAATGAGCAAGATGTAAAGAGTACATACCATACAATGCCCATTCATATAAAGTTCAAAAGCAGGCAAACATTTTAATGACTGTATTCATAAATGATAAAACTATAAAGAAAAGCAAGGAAATGATTATCGCAGAGCTCAAGATAGTGGTTATGTCCAGGGATGACCTTCAAAAATTTTAATGACCACTATGGCATGGACTTTGACCACTTTAAACAGACAGAAACTTTTATACCTCACCAGGGAATGCTAGCTCAATACTACCCTTGGTTTAATTCAGGGTGAAAGAAGGAATGATCAGAGAAAGGGACCTGTTTTGGGTGCCCAGCCCAGAAGTGAATTTGGAAGCTGGAGTCCTGCATTGTTCGCACTTTCAAACTGCTAACAATGTTCAATTTTTTAACCTGTGTAGAGATTACATGGACATTCACTTTATAATTATTTGATAAACTGTGAATATACACTTTATGCACATTAAAAGAAGAAAAATTAGACGCACCATAGAAAAACATAAAGAAGTACTTTATAAATGTTTCTTTCAAAACATGTGACTACAAAGCACTGAGGAGATGGTGCTGAGTAGCGGTAAGAATGATCAGAGCTCATCATGTGCTTGTTCATTCTGTAACAATGTTGTACAAAACAGACCTTGAAAAGTTTCAAGAACTTCCCTAAGAGGTACACAGAGACACTGTTATTCAGAAGAGGGAGCATTCCTTTCCAGCTGAGAGGTAACAGGAAAAAAGCTTCAAAGGAGAAGGAAAAGCTTCATTTGAGGTGAGCATTGAAGAATAGAGGATTCCAGCAGGTACAGTTGCAGAGGAGGTTGGGGAAAAGATGTAGCATTAGCACTGAGATGGAGTGAAGAACAAGTGGCATGCGATCAAGAAATTAAATAGTTAAACTGGTTAGAGCAAAATTTTCCAATTTGTTTTGATGTTTAACACACTTAGGATAATTCTAAATCACTCATTATTTTCTGCAGGGGACAGTTACACATTCCACAGATACCTATTGAAATGCTACTTTGCTAGGTACTAGGTGCTAGATATACAGCCGTAAGCAAGACAGACAAGGTTCTGGAGCTTACACTGCTTATGTCTGGATTTAATGCCTTTCTAGAAGCATCATTCTTTCTGACATCAGAAAACAATCCTCCACTTAAACTCAGTCAATTCATATTTAAACTCAATCAGATTTAAGATTCACCCCCTCCCTCCTTCACGGCCCACATGTTGATTTTGAACTCCAGAGTTTATGCAAGACTGAAATAGCAGTGGTGGTGGGTAGGCGGAACCCATTTCTCCGGTTCTTGGTATATTCTGCACTGGCCTTCCCTGAGATGTGCAGTTATCCTGTCTTCCATCCCTGCTGCCGTCCATTAAGGTAGCCAGCTGCCCATCAGGCCTCTAATGACATCGTCTCTACTTCTCCCCAGTGGGGCTTCTTCTCATCATGACCACAAGATTCCAGCTTCCACATTCTCTTCTGGGCTGGGCGTGATGGCTGATACTTGTAATCCCAGCACTTTGGGAGGCCAAGGGAGGGTGGATCACTTGAGTCCAGAAGTTCAAGACCAGCCTGGGCAACATGGCAAGACTCTGTCTATTTTTTTTTAATTAGCTAGACGTGGTAGTGCACATCTGTAGTCCCAGCTACTCGGGAGGCCGAGGCAGGAGGATCACTTGAGCTCAGGAGTTCAAGGCTGCAGTGAGCTATGATTATACCACTGCATTCCAGCCTGGGCAACAAAGTGAGACTGTCTCTAAATAAACAAAAGCATTGTCTTACTTTCCTGCTCTACTCCTTCTTCTCAGTTCTGAGGCTCTTGTCACCTTAGTTCTCAGGTGGAGGCATGGGTTGAGGAACATAACACATCTTTCTCAACAGAGACTCTCCAAATCTTCCTGCCTTGCACCCTGGAATGAGACTTAAAATGATAACCTAAAAACCAAGGCTATATTCTCCCCTTCCTTTGTGATACCTGCATTGGAGATAAGACCAGCCTCATGTCTCCCTGTCTGCATCCAGGAGGGTCACATGATTGAGAGTATCAGGGAGCTCAAGCAGTCTTCAGAGATCATCCCACTATGTCCATCACACTATGGTTAAATGTTACTAGGCCTTGCAGCATTCACAAATAGACAAAAACCCTTTTCAAGACCTGAAATTGAAATTATTGAATTTCGTGCTTTAAGAAATATCAACCTGCTTACCTTAATAATTTTTCCTGTTTAGTTTCTAAATGATAATATTAGAGATCTTATCATTTGACTTTGCAGATGTGGATAATTTTTTATTCCCAATAAGTGAGAAAACAAATTGAATTTAGCCGTAACTCAATTTTCTTTTTAAGGATTTCTGGAGTGCTTGAGAAATTTTTATGAGCTATATAAGAATTTTGATCAGATAAATGCAGCTTATGGGTCTGATGAGTGTCATCTTGGGAATTTTTGGAGTTGTAATCATTTTTATGCTCTGTATTTCAACATCAGCATCTCGTTGATTCTTTATGGATATATATTAAACAGCTTATGGATCATATTTTATAATTTAACACTCTATAAAGGTCAAGACCAAGATGGCATGCTAGCAGTGTTCAGCTAGATGATCGACTGAGTATTTGAGTCACAGGCACATCCATTTGATCGCCACCAACTGCAGCACATGTTCAAATCTGAAGGGAAATGATGAGCAGAGCATAAAGTTTATAAAGAGTTTTCTTTGGAGATAACTCTGGAATGATGCATTCAGGACAGATCCTTGGAGGTTTAATGCCAGGCTGACGCCATATTCTTTCAGTTCAGCATCTCTAATTTCTGAGAGGGAGAGACAAGTAGACCTGGGCAATGCCAACCTGCCTCTGGGATTCACTAAGCAGAAAGGAGAGCTTAGCCTTGGAGAATGAGATAGGGGTGGAGAATGAAGAGAATTAAGAAACTAGCCAGGATAGGAATAAAGTAGCAAAGGGAAAGTGAGATTTAAAGGAAAAGAAGGGCCTGGAGGGTGTTGTGTGCCAAAGGAGGCCAGTTTCTCCTGCTTGCTGTGCCTGTCACCATCTCATCAAGAGTGTAGGTGATAGACTGTGGCCCCAAGTAATGAGCCTTTCTCACCCTAAACTCTGTAAGGAATGAAAATAGACATAAATACCATAGAAATGTATAAGTAGAAATATAGAAAGGCGAAACAGAAATATGCAAATAAAAATGAACTCCTTATGTTGCTCTGTATGGAAAGCCATACCCATAGTGGATTTGTGTATATGAAAAGGGAGGTTTTTCAACTAGTGTTGATTTTAAAATTTATGCCTCCACTGGGCCTGCCTTCCAGCCTCTGGCTGCTGACTCACCTATGCAAAATCTCCCTTCCCAGCCTCATCTATGTTAGGCAGGCCTGCTTTTGCCTTCGCAGGCCCTAAACACTGTCACTTGTGGAGGCTTTAGCCAGCATCATAATAAACATATTAAAATGCATCCGCATCCTGCATTAAACATTTATATTTTTGCTATAAATTTTTGAAAATGCTTTGGTAGTTTTGCTTTTGAAATTATTTGTCTGTGCATAACTAATTTAATTTACATGGTTGTGATTTCTTCTTCATAAGAATTATATGTACTTGGGAATTCTTGGGAAGTGAGAAGATCCAGCCTAAAAATCATCTTCAAATATAATGGGTTTTTTAATGCATACTAAATTTAACTGTTAATGAACTTGATATACTGTTCTATCTTGTATGCCATTTATTTAAATTATTATTTTTGAATTTGTCATTTTTAGTATTTTGTAGCCTTTATTAAAAAAAAATTTTTTTTAGAGATAGAGTCTCCTTCCGTCACCGAGGCTGGAGTGCAGTGGCACAATCATAGCTCACTGCAGCCTTGAACTCCTGGGGCTCAAGTGATCCTCCTGCCTCAGCCTCCCCGGTAGCTGGGACTATAGGCACATGCCACCGTGCCCAGCTAATTTTATTTTATTTATTTTTGTAGAGATGGAGGTCTCGTTAGATTGCCCAGGCTAGTCTCAAACTTCAAATGATCCTTTTGCCTTGGCCTCCTGAAGTGCTGGGATTACAGGTGTGAGCCACCGTTTTCAGCTCTAGTCTTTTTTAAAGATCCTGTTTTTTAATTTTGTTTCTGAAAAAGCCTGGAAGTTCTAGACACTTAGACATAGTTGCCTAATGGATAAAAGGCACTGAGCGCCCATTGAATTTCTCTGTGTGTGTGTGTGTGTGTGTGTGTGTGTATCTGTACGTGCACATGCGTGCAGGTGGTCGTGGTGATGGTGGTGGTAAAGATGGTGAGATTCATGTTTTCTTGAAGCCAGAGTTTCATTTATTTGAATTTTATTCAATTTTCTTTTAACTCTTTGCATTGGAAGCCACTTAATATGCAACCATCATTTCCCCTGTGAGACCTCAGTTTTCAGTGTCCTCACCTCAATATATATTAATTTCCACACAACCTCTTATTCCTCACTTAACAAATATTTATTGAGTGCCCACAATGTGCAAGGTACTGTTTTAGGTGCTGAAGATACTGTAGACTTGGAGGAAGAAGTATCTTACTTTTTCCCTAAGGCCGGTTCCGCCATCTCCAGCTTGGATCTTTGTCCCTTTCAATTACTGAGGGATTTTGCTTGCAACGGTTCTGCCTCTCTCTTCTAGCATCTTTAAAGGCCCTCTCTTTGTTGGCTCCTTCCTCTTTGCTTTAAAGTGGCTTCAGACTTTGTCTACAGCCTCTGTTTGACCCTTCTAACTAATTTAATTAAAATTGTACTTTGCTCCTTTTTATTTCCAAACCTCTTCAGTCTGTGGTGTCTTGTCTCCATTTTCTCACAATACAGCCTCTCCTCAATTCCCCATAATCTTGTTTCTATCCTCAGCACTTAATGAAACCAAACAATTGTTGGTTTCCAGTGAACTCCTTGACACATCCAAAGAAAGTTTCTTTGGTCCTCATTTTCTTGTCCTATTTTCAGTATTTGATACTGCTAACCCTCCCCTGCATATTCCTTCTTTATCTTTCGTTTTCATTGACTGCAGATGATTTTCAGTGCAGGAAAGTACATGGAATTACAGGACCAATATATGTACCCACCACCCAGTTCTATCAAATCTTGCAACATCACTTTTCAGATTCTGTTTTCAGAAATAAATATTACAGATATATTTGATATTCTCTGTATGCCCCTCCCCAGTGTCAATCTTCTCCCTCCCTTAAATTTGGTGATCATGCCCTTTCACGTTTTATATACTATTACAGTACTACCCATCTATGTAGCCATAAGCAACAGATGATATTTTCAGACTTTATATACATAGTATACTATATATGTTTTGCAATTTGCTTTTTGCTCAACATTATATTTTTTGAAATTTAACTGTAACTACCGTAGCTCAAACTCACTCATCAAGAACACTATTATTTATTCATTCACCTGCTGACATTTACTTGGCTTCCATTTTCTGAGATTATGAATAATACTGCAATTAACATTATTTTATATGTCTCTACACTGGTAGAGTTTTGCCAGTGTCTATACCTAGAAATAGAATTTCTAGATTGAGGGGTATTACCTTTATTAGATATCATCAAATTGTTCTTCACAGCAGTTCTACCAACTTAAACTCCTTCTAGCCATAAATCAGAGTTCTACTGCTAGAACCTCAACAACACTTGGGGCTGTCTGATTTTTTTTAGTTTTCATAAAACTGATGGTTGTGAAATGGTATCTCATGGTTTTACTTTTCAATTACCCTGAATAGTAATAAAGTTAGGCATCCTTTCATGTCTTTATTGGCCATCTGGGTTTCCTTGACTATAAATTACTTACGTATTTTGTCAATTTTTCTATTAGATTTCTTTATTTCTTATTTATAGGAGTTCTTATATATCCTGGATACTAAGTCATTCATTCATTTAATCAATATTTTTCTAGCATCTACTTTGCTCCAAGAATGGTTCTAGGCACTGAGAATGCAGCTATGAGCAAAACAGACAAAAATCCTTGCACTCATGGAACTCAACATTCTAGTGAGTGAAGGTAAATCACCAATAATATTGATAAATAAAACAGAAATGGTGGAGAGTGATACATAAGCAGGGAAGAGGGATAGGGAACATGTATGTATAGCAATGGAGAAGGGGATTGTTGAATTATGATTTTCAATAAAGTGGTCTAGGAAGGCTTCAGTGAGAAAGTAACATTTGAGCAAAGACCTGAAGGAGGTGAGAGTGCAGGCAGAGTGAACAGCAAGTGCAAAGGCTCTGAGGCAAGAGTGTGCCTGGGAAGTGCTAGGAACAGCAAGGAGTCAGTGTGACTAAGCAAAGCTAGAGAGAGTGCTGGGAAATGGTGGGAAGAGAAGAAGTCGGAAAGGTGATGACAGCTTGTCCTTTTTGTTTGTTTTTTGAGACAAGGTCTTGCTCTGTCACCTAGGCTGGAGCACAGTGGCGCCATCACGGCTCACTACAGCCGTGATCTTCCTGACTCAAAGGGACACTCCCACCTCAGCCTCTAGAGTAGTTGGGATTGCAGGCGCTTGCCACCAAACCTGGCTAATTTTTATATTTTTTGTAGAGATACGGTTTTGCCACATTGCCCAGGCTGGTCTTGAACTCCTGGTCTCAAGTGATCCCCCTGCCTCGGGCCTCCCAAAGTGCTGGGATTACAGGCATGAACCACGGTGCAGTCCAGTCTGTCTTTTAACTTGTTTATATTGCCTTGAGGTACAAACATTTTGAAATTTTATGTAGCTAAATATCTTATTCTTTGTAGCTATTTACATAGCTATTTTATTTAGCTACATTAAAATTCTTTTATGAATTTTAATGTAGCTAAATATCTCATTCCATATTCTAAGCTCATAAAGATACTCTTTTTTTTCTGAAAGTTATAATTTTGCTTTTCACATTTAGATCTTTAATCCACCTGGAATTGATTTTTCTTTTATGGTCTGAGGTAGGGGTCTAATTTTATAATTTTTCATATGGATAAGCAGTAGTCTTAGTACCACTTAGTGGCTAATCCATTCTTCCCCCACTGATTAGAAATATCACACACACTGCATGTCAACTTTCCACATATGTGTGGGTCTGTTTGGGGGCTTTATATTCTGTTTCATTGGTTGTCTATCTCCATAGTATACTTTTAATTACTATAGACTTACAGTCTTGATATCTAGTCTATTTTTATAGATTCTGGAGCAAATGAATAACACAATTGAAAAATTACTTTGGGAAAACATTTTCATGGCTGTCAACAGAGTAAACAGGTCAAAGTAGGGTAAAGTCAACAGGATTTATTTAGAGCAAAATACAATAACCTAGATAGGCTATCACGAGGGCTTCAATAAAGTTATGGCAGTTTAAATGGAGAGAAAATAAAGAATCTAAAAGCAATTCCAAGTAAAATATCAACAGGGTGTGTTGACTGATTGGATATAGAGATTAGGAGGGGGAAGAAAATATATGGCTTTGAAGTGAAATGATAATGAGTTAGTTTTTTCACACAATGATGTGTTAATAATGGACTCTATTTGCTAAGAAGTCTGGGCCAGGGATATATATTTGGACATTGCCTAGTTAGAGGTGTCCATATCAATATACTGAATGATGTGGGTCGTATTGACACAACACGTTTGAGATTTCCCCATAGGTATGACTGTGTTTTGTTTCTGTGGCCATCTTCAAAGTCCTCAGAACAATTCTGATGTCACAGATGGCATTTAGAACCCATTCCTTGCTGGACGTGGTAGAGACTCCCCCAGTCCGTCGGGTCTCTCGCTGCAGTTCCGCAGGTTGGCCGCAGGGGGCGGAATCTGCGGCGGCCTGGAAAACTGGCGGGGGCGCGAGGCGCCGCTCTCTCTCGGGTCAGATTCTCAGCTCCCAGCTCCCCGCTCCCGGCTCCCGGCGCCCGGCGCCCGGCGCGGAGCTGTTCCTCAAAGGACGCGCAGCCGAGTCGGGTGGGTTTGGGGACGCGGGAGCCAGTGTCGTCGGATCCGCCCGCAGTCCGCAGTCCGGCTGAGCCCGGAGGCCGCCTGGATGGATCCGCCGCTCCCGGTCGGAGCCCAGCCCCTTGCCGTATCCGCCGGAGAGAAGGGGGAGGGGAGGCCGCGCAGGGCCGGGGGTGGGGGTCGGGGGCCCTGCAGAACTTGGCGGGCCGGGGCTGCCAGGAGGCCTAGAGGCCGAGCAGAGCGGGGGAGGGGGCCGGCGCTGGAGGCGCAGCAGGGCGGGGGAGGGCGGCCGGGGGGCGGGGCGGAAGACCCCCCCCCCAACCCCGCAGCTCACCACCCCTCCCCACCGCGCTTCCAAAGGAGACCCTTGACTAGCGCCCGCATACTGTCGAGGGTATGGAGATGAAGGGTCCTCACCGGAAGCCCTGCGCCCTGACCCTAGCCCAGAGGAACGGGCAATATGAGTAAGTAACCACCTGATTCCCACAGAGGAGGGGAGCCTGCCATTACCTCTCAATCCCAAACTGCGGCGGGTCACCCACTCTCCTGGTACTGAGGCCACGAGGGCAACAGGTTCAGGTCCAGGTGTGAAGTGCCAGTGCTCTCTAACCTCGGGGCTTCGTCCCCAACTTCCAAGCCTCTGGATTGTGCTTGGTAGTGTGGCTCAGTGGAAGGACTGAATGGGCGGGGAAGCAGGAGGCCTGGCTTTTTAGTTCCTGCCCCTGCAACTGACATGTGTTGTGTAACATTAGGCAAGTCAATAAAGCTTTCTGGGCCAAAGTTAACTCATCAGTTGAATAAAAATATTAACTGCTTTGCTTTATAAAGCCTTTGGAGTTTTAACTGGGGGAAAAATAAATGCGAGCGTGGTTTACAAAAAGTAAAAGTGCTATGGAAATGCTTCATTGTTAACATTACAGACTTGTCCGAACCCTATTCAGCTGGTTTCTCCAGTTTCCCCACCCTCTTACCCCACTTGCTTGAAGGCATATTCATTAATTCAGTAATGGTTTAGTGTAGGCCAGAAACTGCCTCATTTATTGACTTGACTGTTAGAAAAGGTCTTGAAATGTGTAGAAACGGAAATGACAGTTGGTATTTTATCAGTGTGTCACCTTCTACTCTGCCTTAGACGTAGGAGCTCAGTAAATACTGTTGACCGATTGATTAAAAGATTATTTTGATAAGCTATCACCATAGCTGCTAACTTCACTCTGTTGTGACTAATGCCTCATCTCAAAAGTATCCATGGTGACCATTACATATCATAGGCTCCTATCCTTGTGTGCCCAAGACACTCCCTTGGTTATTCACTGGCTTCCTGACATCATATTCCTTCCCAGTTTACAACTTGTTCCCTTAAATCTTGCCATCTCCCAACATTGGGTTCTGCCTAAAACCAATTTTCTCAGTCCCCACTTTTAGATCCTCTGTATCTATGCTGTCTGATTTACACGGAAGAAATTCCCACTGGCCCAACCTGCTCTTCTCTGAGACTATTGGTGCCATTCTAACTGAATGTCAACTAGTTCTATGAAGTAGCTCTTTACTGGGTCCTGCTTAGTCAGCTCTATTGGGAAGTTCGTCAAACTCAGGTTGCATCAAACCCTGGAAGACTAGTTTAATGAAACTAAATTCAGAATTTAATGAAACTAAATTCAGCAGAAAAGTGGAATACCACTAACACTTCCAAAGGCTAGAATGGGGTAGAGAGATGTGACCTTGGGCAAACCAATAGAACTTTTGTGCCTTGGTTTCCTCTAATGTAGAAACAAAATTATGAAGGCTGAATAGAATAGCTACATTGTTGACATGACCACAGCCCAGGATCTGGTCTCTGGAATTAGTAGAGTTGGAACTCTATTGAGCTAATAAGGAAGTCTTGTGTTCCAGCTCTGTGTTAGTTATGGGGATATAGATATGGGTAAATGTGGGGGCATGGGGGTATAGTTGTTGCTATATAACTATCACTCAGTGGCTGCTTATGTGCCAGGTACTGTTCTAAGCACTTTTCATTAATTAGTTCATTTAATTCACATGTGAGGATTACTGTAAAAGAGTAATATCATCACTCCCCTTTTGTAGATACAGAAATTGAGGCACTGACAGGTTAAGTCACTTGTTCACAATTTGGAAGTAGAATACCTGACATCTGAACCTATGTAACGTCTCAGAATTACGCTGAGAAGTTTCTCTTGAAATCATTTACTGGCAACACCTAATACCATCTATAATCCTCATATTCTTATCTCTCTGGTGCCTTCTCTGATTTGAGTGTCCAGAACTTTTTACTTTTGGCCTTTGTATCCTAGAACTTGAAGCCTGTCTTAAATCTTTAGGTCTGTGGTTCCTATTCTCAACCATAGGAAATTTACTTGAGAGACCAAAATTACAATTAAAAATCAGGGCATTTTTTTTTTGGAAACAGGGAATCAAACACTAAGATTCATTTTTTTCAAGGATAATAGATTATGATAAAACCTGTTTGACCTTTAACCTTCCTTTAACAAACCAAAGTGTTTCCTAGGGATAAGGCAGAGTTGGCAGTCAGGATTTGTCACTCTTTTCTGTTTGATGTTTGACAACTACCAAATTCTGAATTCCATTGTTTTGCTGTATACCGATTATTTTTCTTTATATTCTGAAATGAATAATTAAACTCAGGTCGAATTTTTATGCTTATTCTTAGCCCTACTCTTTTGTTGTAATTTAGTGACTAACTCGTAGTAAATAGTCAATAAATGTTGTGGAATTCACTTAAATTCTCAGTTTCTTTCTGTTTTGTAATGGTTTTTAACAGTCCAGTCCAGATGAAGCTTTATTGCTGTATTCAACACCCTTTCTTCTTTACATATTTTAGCGTTATAGTGGTTTGTATTTATCTTCCTCAAAGTAAGCTCTTCCTCCTTAACCCTTGATTTCTCAGCCTTTTATCTGGTTTCTGGTTTCCATCTGGGTTTATAGGACTCTCCACGCAACTCATGAACTTTCCATATTGAAAGGGGCCTGCCCCATATTCCTGTAATCACCTTAAAATACAAACCCCTGCAAATTAGGCAAGAAGGATCAGAGCAGAAAAATAGCATTAATACTTTTATTTCCCTTAGTTCTAGCTAAGTAATTACTTATCCTATCCCAGGTTATCCTCTTCAAAGTTAACACATTTGAAAATGCAAAAAGCAAAAGCAACAAGCACCCCAAAAAAGACAACAAAACAGAAATCAACCCCTTCAAAGCAATGACATTTTAATGTCAGAAGTTGAACAGTTATATTTTGAAATCCATCTCTGCTTATGGCGTAATTAAGCTAGTTAATGTATTCAACCAGTATTTGTTGAGCATCTTTTAGGCTGCAGACAAAATATGATCTGGTCCTTGCTTTCAAGGAGCTCAAATCAGTGAGGAGAAATAAATATAACCATATGGAGTGTATAAGTTCTCTATTAGAGGGGCAAACAAAGGCAATAAGGCCGCTGGTTCTGCTTGGGGGTATTGAGGAAGGCTTCATGGAGGAGGTGATATTTTAGATGAAACTTGGAAAGAAACAGAGTGTTCCTGGCAAAAATAAAACTAAACACAACACCTGAAGAGTGCTTGACTTTGGGAATGCTAGTTGACGTTCAGAATGGCTGTTTACCAGTAGGTTGTACCTTGATTCTGGGCCATTAAGGATAAATAATAAATGAAAAATTAATATTTCAGAAGTACATATGGATTTAGAAGTATGGATTTCATACTGGGGAGCCAGGTTTACTCGTGTTTATGTAGAAATACCAGCATAAACTTGGAAACCAGAGGAAAAACACAAGGGATGTGAAGGCAGTCTGGTTGTGATGTCTGCCACCTTGTTGGTCACTGATACTTCAGCTGATCCAGCTGGCTGGGTACCCCCTCTTACTCCTTTATGAATCTGCATGCTTGTTTGAAGAGACTGAACCATTCTTTGGTAAAAAGCCATGGGAATGTAATTGGAAAGTTAATTTATAAATTTTGTAATTCATTGATTCCACACACACGAGCAACTGCTGTGTGCCAGGCTCCACGCTAGGTACTAGAAATTCCATGGTGTAAAAACAGCTGTGGTCCCTGCCCTCATGGACTTCACATCTAGCTGTCATTTCTTCACTCTGGTATGCATACTCTGAAGCTATATACTCTGTAATTTATGCTCTTAAACTTGTACGCTGTTTTTAGGATGTATGGCATGGAGAACAGTGTGGGTATTCAGATATTGATCAACACTAGCATCCTTTTAAGCCTGAAGTAATATCTAGCTGTCCTGATGCTCAGATCCAGGGAACGATGCAGCAGGTCTAATAAGTACAGACTAGATTTGTATAACAAGACAGCGAAGTATTTTGTTGCTAAATGGGTTTTTCAGTGGCTATTCTTTGATGCGTTCTTCTGTTTCCTAGGTTAATAATCCAGTTGCATGAAAAGGCACAGCATGTTCAAGATATCATTCCTATAAATAGCCACTTCAGATGTGTTCAAGGTACTAGCTTTAATTGCTTAGCGAGTTTTATGTTTTTTCGTGGTCATTACTGCATTATGTAATACCATACATATTTAAATTTGTCACTGCACGTAAAATGAAGTGTATTCCTCTTTGCATAAAAAAGATGACATTGAGGAGATGATACTTTGTCTAAGAATGCTGAAGGGTTATATTGAAATATATTTGTATATATGTATGTGTATATAGTCTAATCTGTTTCCTTGGCCTGTGTTAGAAATGTATGTAGATTGTTACCTGTGTAGGTAGTTTTTATGCTGACTGACCTATATATGGATTTAAATAACGTTCTTGGGCTTAACTGACACAGTGCTCATTGTAAGGTACCAAGGTCACTTGGATTCACACACATTTGGCACTTTCTCCATATGCTATTTGAAATGAAGACAATTGGCAACATACCTTGCCAGATTGTAATATCTTACACTCAGTTGTGCTGATTCTCAAACCTTGACATTGGTGAATCATAAAAAAATCGACTCTGGGGAGGAAATATTTGGCCTCTTGTCCCCAAATTTGGGGACTGAGCACAGAAAATCTGTTGTTTCATCTGCTACGATGAAACTTAAAAATTGGGAGGTTTGTGTAGGAGGTGTTGCTTCTGTCATCTCACATTGCTCTGGAAAGGAAATTGATACTGGAGAACAAATGCATTCTGTTTCCAGTAGGACCAGTGGCTTCATCAGGCAGAAGCATTCTATATCAATTGTAGCTTCTTGGAAAACTTGTTTTTTTTAAGACAAGGTCATTTCCGAGGTTCAAGTGATCCTCCCACTTCAGCCTCCCAAGTAGCTGGGACTACAGGAGCACCACCCCCCAGCTAATTTTTTTTGTATTTTTTGTAGAGGTGGGGTTTCACCATGTTGCCCAGGCTGGTTTCAAACTCCTGAGTTCAAGCAGTCTGCCCATCTCAGCCTCCCAAAGTGCTGGGATTACAGGCATGAGCCAGCATGCCTGGCCTTTCTTGGAAAACTTAAATCTTACCTTGTATGAGATCTTTCTTAAACTACATTGAACTTTTTTTTTTTAATCACAAAGTGGCATGTACATAACGTAATGTGTTTAGAAAGAACAAAAAAGTGTAAAGAAAATAGGTCACTTAAATTCCCATCCTTCAGAGATAGACACCTAGCATTTTTCTTTTTTCTACACATGCATTGCAGGGTGAGTTATACTCACCTTACACAATTTTTTGTCTGTTCTACATGCTATCATATTATGAGCACTTTTCCATGCCATTAATGGCTATATACCATTCCAGTTTATGAATGATCCATAGTGTAATTATTGCCCTATGTTGACACTTGGGTTATTTTTCACTAGTATAAATAGTAATATGATGAACATCTCTGCATATAAATATACCTGCACATCTCTTATTTCCTCAGGATTTATTCCTGTAAGTGAAAATACTAAGCTAGTGGGTATGACTTTTTAAGAATGCATGTGTTAAGAATTAAATATAGCTTCAATGAATAGTGTCCATATTGTATAGAAGAATTAAGTGATAGCTATTTAGCCTGCCCCATGTGAGAGAGACATACTAAACAAGGTAGCTGCATGCCATAGTGTTATTGTGGTCATCTCAATTTTCAAGGTGTAGCCCTTTACAGAGGGGAAGAGCCAAAGAACATGACTTTAAATTAATATCCTATTAGCTTTGTACCTTTTTATTCTACCTCTGGGATCTCTTTTACCCTGTTTCTGATTGCTAGATGGTAGTGCTGCTTCTTAGGATCTGGGAGAATATGTGCACACATGTAACGTAGTTCCCCATGACTGAAGGAAGACTTATGTATGATTTTCATCTCCTTTCTATTTCCTGACCTGTTCGTTTATTTCGTAAACTGTGGCCAGGCACAGTGGGCACCTGTAATCCCAATATTTTGGGAAGCTGAGGCAGGAGGATTGCTTGAGCCCAGGAGTTCAATACCAGCCTGGGCAATGTAGCAAGACCCCATCTCTACAAAAATAACATTTAAAAAACAACATTTGCCAAATGTGGTGGCACATACCTGTAGTCTCAGCTACTCGGGAGGCTGAAGCAGGAGGATTGCTTGAGCCCAGTAGTTTGAGGCTGCAGTGAGCTGTAATTATGCCACTGCATGCTAACCTGGGTGAGAGAGTGAGGCCGTTTCTAAAGAAAAAGAAAACCATCTGTGAACACTCAGGTTTTACAGAACTAAAAGTTAATGAAGATCAGTAGTAAACATACAATATCTATGTCTTGATGCCCTAATTCCCCTTGTTTAATCATCCTAATAATAATATTGAGACTGCTTTCTAGTATTAAGTGATGCCCTAATTCCCCTTGTTTAATCATCCTAATAATAATATCGAGATTGCTTTCTAGTATTAAATGACTTAGTTCCTTGCCGGTTGCTTCTGTTGTACCTGAGTAATAGAGCCAAATAAACAATTCAGTCTTGAGAGGGAGGTGGAAAAGGTGAGACAACTACATTTGACCAAGGTAGATCCAGGCTAATCCCAAGGAGTCAGTACCCAGAGTTCAATTAGCCAGGAGGGTCTGGCAGGTACAGTTGGTCAAATCCAGAGAAGTCCGAGGGGAAGAGATAGGTTGGGTCTAGACACTAGTTGTAAAGGAAAGAAGTCCAGGAGAACCATCAAGAGGTAAGAGAACTCTAAATTTGCAGACTGCTTTGTACCGTGTTGGGGATGGAGGGCCTTGGGCCCGCAGGTGTTAATTGTAACCTGAAGCTATATTCTACCCTGTGTGGGGCAGGGGCAGAGGTGATGAGATCACTGGGAAATTTTCAGAGAATAGATCTGAGTTAAGAAAGTAATTCACCTCTGGGCTTTCAGGGTCACTTCCTTTGCCTTCTAGTATCTAAAGGAGTATCTAAAGGACACAGAGTTAAATCAGTATGTTATAGTTAAGGAGAGTTAAACTTGCTTTCACTTGAATTAACATGTTGTGTTCTGTACTATTAATTTCTTGTTCCTTGATTTGCTTTGAAGAGTTCCATTTGGTTACTTCTTCAGTTCATTTTTATTTTAGTTGATTTTCTCATAGTCTTTTTAAAAAATATTAAGCAAAAAAAGGATTTGAAAAAATGTGTTGTGTTCCAAGACCTAGGAGTAGTGACTGAGAGAAGCAGTTATTTATTTAGGCATGTATCTTTTGGTTGTAATGAGTAGTTTTCTCTTCCCTGATCCTACTCTCTTTTTTTCCCCTCTCAGAAGCAGAAGAAACTCTTTTGATTCACATAGCTTCTAACAGTGAGTATCTTTCCAAATGTGCTTGATTTTTATTCAACAAATATTTACTTGAACACTCACTACATTTAAGACACCTTTTGTGGCACGTTTTTAAATTTCACCATCTTTTCCTGTATTCTCCTGTAGCAGCCATACAAATTAGCATTGTTTCCCAAAAAGATGTAGGCTATGCCTAAGAAAAAGCAGGTGGCTGGTAAGAATCTTTATAAAAATTAAAAATAATGATCTACCTTTCTAATGCTGAACTTCTTTGAGCTACCAGTATTGTTGCTGTCAGTTAAATCATTGCCATAAAATTGATAATTGTAGAAAGGGCTAATAAAATGTTTAAAGCACATAAGGTTTACTGGTGGGGTTTTTTTTTTTTTTGTCATTTTTTAACTGAACTGCTATTACATTTTAAGTTTTTTTCTCCATCCCCTTTTTCAACTTTGTTTGTTAAGTCGTAATATTTTCCTTTATTTGTTGTATTTTTTTGAAGGCTGAAGAGTCCCTTAAATTACTTGTCCAGGCAGTCCTTTAAAAAAAAAGTTTGGTCTTTTATTTAAGCCCCATCCCCTCAGGGCATCTCTTTATTAGAGGGAACATGATTTTCTCTTCAATGTTTCCATTCTCTCATTTTTATCTGTTTGAAGCAAATCATCTTTGACTTTCTGTGCAAGCTGTTCTTTGTTTATCATTTAATTGTACTATTTTATGGGGTGGAGAAAATGGGCACTCGATGCTACTGTGAGGTTGCTATGGAAAAGAGTATCTGACCACATGAATCTAAATCAAATCGGTTGCCTTATCTCTTGGTTGAGTCCTTGGATGAGTGGGAACTGGCATGGAGCTTGGCACTATGGGTTTACATAACTTTGTTTAGACAGAGTCCCTGCCCTTGGCACCATTAATTTGTATTGAACAGTTTAAGTAAGGTTTTTTCTGGCTTGAGTTTTCTTTTTCTTTTTTGGTCGTGGATTTTAGAAGTCTTAAGGGCTGTGCCTGAAAGGCCAGGTAAACCCAGCTGCAAGTATCCAAGAGATAAAATAACTTAATGTCTATGTCTTACTGTGCCTAGAAAGGAGAAGGCAAAAACAACACTTAAAAAAGCAAAATTAGAACAAAGGCAGTTCTGTAACAACTGACATTGCTGCTGAAATAAGAGATGGAAATGTCCTGTATTTGATGTGGAGAGGCATTTGATTCAAAGCTGAAAAGTTAAACTGAGCTGTGCCTTTTCTCTTATAAACACCTAATTTTCAGCATTAGTTTGTTGTAACTTCTTCTACATTAGCCATGTGTTGCTATGTCCAGAGTTCTAGTTACTGGCTCATAGGGGGAAAATAGGTAAGTGACCACTTAACTAAAATCCTTTGTCATTTCTACGCATTTAGTAATATTTGCACTGAAACAAGATTTTATCTTGATCCTTGGGCTTCATACATAAACCTTTACGGTACACAGTGTGTTGCAGGAAGGAGATCTTGGGTTTGTTAGGTAGACCTGATTTTAATGTAAATATACATTTTCCCATTTTCTGGATATTGGTGTTAAATGCTTTGTAAATAATTTTTTCTCATTATAGAAGTAATACATCGCCGTTATATGCCATTTGCAACTTCAGAAAAGTTTAAAGTATCAAATTAAGATTATTTTCCTGCAATCTAGAGATCACCACAGTGGTTAACATTTTGATGTATTTCCTTCCAGTCTTTTATTTTACATAATTGGAATCCTCATATATAGTTTTTATCTGCATCTTCATTTAACATTATATTCTCACATTTTCCTATGTCATTTACAATTGTTTTATAATATGCTTTTTAAAGACCAATATTTCACCATAAGTATGTGCCAAATTTTACTAAATTAACTTCTTTATACAAGTAAGTCATTGTCAAGGAACATGATAGATCTATTTTTTTTCAGGTCCTCTTTTATATCTTTCAGTAAAATTTTATCCTTTCTTCCTATATATGGCTTTTAGGTTAAGTATTTTGTGGTGGATTTTATTTGCTGCTATTATGAGTGGAATTTTTTTCTATTTCTTTCTAATTGTTTATTATTAGTATACAGAATAGCTATAGAGTTGTGGATATTTATCTTTTATCCAGTCGCTTCATTGAAATTTATTTTTAATCTTTTTTGCTTTTTGTTTTGTTTTTTTCATTTTGGTAGATAACCTTAATCATCTATAAATAATAATTTTGTCTCTTTTCTAGTAGCTACTATTGTTGTACACTATACCAGTGAGAATTTTGGGACCGGTGGTAAATGATAATCATGTTTGGCTCCTGATTTCAGTGAGAATGCCTCAAGTGGTATTTCTTTTTTTTTTTTTTTTTTTTTGAAAGAAAGAGAAAAGAAGAAAGAAAGAGTGAAAGAAAGAAAAAAAAAAGAATGTAAGAGAGAAAGAAAGAGAAAGAGGGAGAGAGAACGGGATTCTTGTTCTATTGCCCAGGCTAGAATGCAGTCTAGAAATGGGTATTAAAAACCTGTTTGATGCCAATAATTGTGCTTAACAATGGAGACAGGAAGGAATAAGGGATGAAAATAAACAAGCAGCTAACCAATATTTTATTTTAAACCTGTGAAATGCTATGCAATTGCTGAGAAGTGATTTACTTCCAATTATGTGGTCACTTTTAAATTAGGTGTAATGTGATACTGAGAAAAATGTATGTTTTGTGGATTTGGGGTGGAGAGTTCTGTAAATATTTGTTAAGTTTACTTGT
>CAUYLG010024104.1:0-11841 GCA_963573385.1 Cacajao melanocephalus
TGGAAATTACGAGTGGCAGGGGCCAAGATGGCCTGGGTTTGGACTGCTTGCCTGTCACATTACGGGTTACAGAGAGCAGTTTAAACAGAAAGCCAAGGTATGGTTGAGGTATGCAGTTTTATGGGGCTTTTACCATGTCACAGTTGCAGTAGAAACAAAACAAAATAAAAAAAGGGCATTTGAAGTCACAGGATGAGATGGAAGCTCATCACAAAACACACGTCATAAAGACCTTGCTGATAAGACAGTCTGCAGTAAAGAAGCCGGCTAAATTCCACCAAAACCAAGATGGTGATGAGAGGGACCACTGGTTGTCCTCACCGGTTTTTTGTTTGTTTGTTTGTTTGTTTGTTTGTTTGTTTTGAGAGAGTTTTGCTCTTGTTGCCCAGGCTGGAGTGCAGTGGTGTGATCTCGGCTCACTGCAACCTCTGCCTCAGTCTCCTGAGTAGCTGGGATTACAGCCATGAGCCACCATGCCCAGCCCCTCCTTCTATTTTAAAAAGAGAAACGTGGAGCTGTTGTTTTTTCAATAATTTACCCTCCATTCTGAAATATATTGAGCACTTACTGTGTGCCAAGCACCTTTTTTTTTTTTTGAGACAGAGTCTCACTTGCTCTGTTACCCAGGCTGGAGTACAGTGGTACCATCCCGGCTCACTGCAACCTCCACCTTCTGGATTCAAGTGATTCTCCTGCCTCAGCCTCCCACGTAGCTGGAATTACAGGCGCTTGCCACCATGCCTGGCTAATTTTTGTATTTTTAGTAGAGATGGGGTTTCACCATGTTAGCCAGGCTGGTCTTGAACTCCTGAGCTTGTGATCCGCCTGCCTCGGCCTTCCAAAGTGCTGGGATTACAGGCGTGAGTCACCACACCCGGCCTGCCTTTTTAGTTATTTGAAAATAGCTAAGAACAAAGCAGAAAAAGTCACCTTGTCCCTAGAGGATACCTCCAAATGAGGGAAGAAATGATCAACCAGATTGATAACCTGAGAATTAATCATTAGTGCTTCAGCTGGGTGCAGTGGCTCATGCCTGAATCCCAGCACTTTGGGAAGTTGAGGTGGGAGGATCCCTTGAGCCCAGGAGTTCAAGTCCAGCCTGGGCAACATAGTGAGACCCCATTTCCGATTTTAGTGTATATGCTGCTGAAGCTAGTCCTGTGAGACCCTGTTTCTACAAAAAATAAATTAAATAAAAATTCGTGCTTGCCCATGAGGCAAGCACACCCCCTTATCCTCTCATGGATGTCTGTCTGTAGGAACTAAACGGAGACAGCTTCATTTGACCCACATACTGTGCTTTAGGACAGCTCTTGAGCCTCTGTTGTTCCCAGCCAGGCCCCCCTGGGCACTGCCTCCTGGCTCCAGAGCCTTGTTAGAAGCAGGCAACGCAGAGGGAGACCCAAGGCCTGGTTTAGAGAGGTTTTAACAGACCTGGGTACTCTACTGAATTGTTTATAAATTGTGGTTTCTTATCAGTTCTTCCAGTGCTCCCTTCTGGCCTCACAGTTCCTCTTTTACATCCCCAAACACTTCTGCAGGCCCCGTCTACTCCACTCAAACTCACTTATTCCAACAGAAGTCTGTTTAAATCCATCCTTCTCCCCAGGCACCCACGAGTTCTGTGACCTTGGGGTTGCTACTTCACAATTCAGTCTCAACTTCCTCCATAGAACAAAAGTTAGCAAGAATAACAAAAGATAATTTCTTAATCCCATGCATTTGAGTGTTTTCTTTTTCCAGTTTACAAAGGCTTTATTGGCGCAATTATGCTCGACAAAAGAATGATCAATCCTGTTGCTTCTCTTTTTTTGTCCCTCTTTTCTTTTCTTTTTTTTTTTTTTGAGATGGGGGTTTTACCCTGTTGGCCACGCTGGTCTCGAACTACTGACCTCAGGTGATCTGCCCACCTCAGCCTCCTAAACTGCTGGGATTACAGGCATGTGCCCAGCCTTTCTTTTTTTTTTTTTTTTCATAGAAATAGAGATAGGGTTGTCAGTCGGCCGGTTAGCTCAGTTGGTGAGCAAACTGACCTCCCAATAATAAAATAAATAAATAAAAAGAAAAAAAGAAGAAATAGAGATGGGGTTTCACCATCTTGGCCAGGCTGGTCTCGAACTCCTGACCTCAGGTGATCCACCCACCTCGGCCTCGCAAAGCACTGGCCACCGCGCCCAGTCAATCCTGTTGCTTCTAAGTCAGTGACATGAAGAGCTGTGTCCAGGGACACACCAAGCCGTGCTGAAGGAGATGCTGCTGGGTCCACCTCTTATTCACAGACCCAGTCATGCGCACAAGACTTGTAGTCACCCAGTTCTTCAGGCTTAACCCATAGGCTGATTTCTTTTGCAACACTTTTTACTAAGTCACTGCCATGAATGATGTTCCTGCCCACCTGAATGCAGAGGTCCCCAAAAATGATGTCTGGCTTAGAATCCGCTGGATTGGTCTCCCTAAGCATCACTCGGGCTGTCTGCACCACATTCAGCCCCTCCCAGACTATAGCCACCACTGGCCCTGAGTTCACATACTTCATCAGCCCAGGGAAGAATGGGCGACCTTTCAGGTCAATGCAGCGCTGCTTCAGGGGTTCCTCAGACGCCAGGAAGAACTTCATGGCCGCGAGGCTGAACCCCTTCTGCTCGAGGGGCTTGATGACCTCGCCCACCAGGGGGCGCTGCACGCCGTCCGGCTTGACTTTATGGCCGCGAGGCTGAACCCCTTCTGCTCGAAGCGCTTGATGATCTCGCCACCAGGCGACGCTGCACGCCGTCCGGCTTGGCTTTATGGCCGCGAGGCGGAACCCCTTCTGCTCAACGCGCTTGATGACCTCGCCCACCAGGCGGCGCTGCACGCCGTCCGGCTTGATGGCAAAGAAGGTGCGCTCGAGATTGGTCAGGGTCTGGGAAGCTGGGTGGGCCGGGCAGCCGCGGTGCCCTGCCGGAACCGCATTTGAATCTTTAAAATAAATTTAAAACATCTTTGACCGAGCGCAGTGCCTCGCGCCTGTAATCCCAGCACTTTGGGAGGCCGAGGCAGGTGGATCACAAGGTCAGTAGATCAAGACCAGCCTGGCCAACACGGTGAAACCCTGTCTCTACTAAAAATACAAAAATTAGCCGGGCGTGGCTGTAGTCCTCGCTACTCAGGAGGCTGAGGCAGAAGAATCACTTGAACCCAGATGGCGGAAGCTGCAGTGAGCTGAGACTGCCCCACTGCACTCCAGCCTGGGTGACAGAGCGACACTCTGTCTCCAAAAAAAAAAAAAAAAAAATCAGCCGGGCATGGTGGTGTGCACCTGTAATCCCAGCTACCTGGGAGGCTCAGGCAGGAGAATGCCTTGAATCTGGGAGGCAGAGGTTGCAGTGAGCTGAGATGGAGCCACTGCACTCCAGCCTGGGCAACACAGGGAGACTCTGTCTCAAAAAAAAAAAAAAAGAAAAAGAAGAAAGTAAGCAATAGGCAGGACCCAGACGGAGCACATCAGCTGCTCCCTGTTTCTCACCGACATCTTTTTTCACCATAGAATTCCCTGGTGATATCACCACTGCATCCATGATGACAGCCGGAAAGAAAGGTGAGAATTGTCTCGTGGGTGTGGGCTAGTGTCAGTAGACTAGAGACACAACCTCCACTTTAGGGTCCTTTAGTGGGGCTGCCTGACTGCCCCTTCTGTAACCATCTGTCCTTCTAACCCAGGCTCAGCTGCCTGGACTCCTACTGCAGAGGACCAAGTGCCTCAGTGGTCCTCATGGCCATGACGATGGGCCTGGTGCAACCAGAAGAGGTCCCTCAACAGAGTCAGGGGAACGCCAGCTGGAGTCTAACCACAGACACCAGCACCCTCTGCTGGCATCAAAGGGCTGTGCTCAGCCGGACGCAGTGGTTCACACCTGTAATCCCAGCACTTCGGGGGGCCAAGGCAGGCAGATCATCTGAGCTTAGCAGTTCGAGACCAGCCTGGCCAACATGGTGAAACCCAATCTCTACTAAAAATACAGAAATTAGCCAGGCGTGGTGGCACGTGCCTATAATGCCAGCTACTCTGGAGGCTGAGGCAGGAGAATCACTTGAACCCAGGAGACAGAGGCTGCAGTGAGCCGAGATTGTGCCACTGCACTCCAGGCAGGGTGACAGAGCGAGACTCCCTCTCAAAAAAAAAGATCTACTCTCTTAGCAAATTTCAAATATGCAATGCATTATTGTTAACTATAGTCACATTCCTGTATATTACATCTCTAGAACTTATCCAACCTGCATAACTGAAATTTGGTACTCTGTGCAAAACATTTCCCAATGATTCCCTCCACCCACTCTCTGGCAACCACCATTCCGCTTTCTGTTCCTGTGAATCTGACTACTTTAGATTCCATGTATAAGTGAGATCATAGAGTATTCGCCTTTTTTTGTCTGGTTTATTTAACTTAGCACAATGTCCTGCATGTTCTTCCATGTTGCTGGAAATAAAAGAATTTCTTTTTTTTTTTTTTTTTTTTTGAGGTGGAGTCTCGCTCTGTCACCCAGGCTGGAGTGCAGTGGCATGATCTCAGCTCACTGCAACCTCCACCTCCCAGGTTCAAGCAATTCTCCTGACAGCCTCCTGAGTAGCTGGGATTACAGGTGCACACTACCACGCCCGGCTAATTTTTGTATTTTTAGTAGAGGCGGGGTTTCACCATGTTGGCCAGGCTGGTTTCGAACTTCTGACCTCGTGATCTGCCTGCCTCCACCTCCCAAAGTGCTGGGATTACAGCCATGAGCTACCGTGCCGGCCAATTTCTGTATTTTTAGTAGAGATGTGGTTTCACCATATTGACCAAGCTGGTCTCGAACTCCTGACCTCACCTCATCTGCCTACTCAGCCTCCCAAAGTACTGAGATTACAGGGGTGAGCCACCATGCCCGACCGAGGGCTTGCTTTTGTAAGGAAACTTGAGATGACTTGTCCAGTGTTCCAAACTTATATTCCTTATGTGAAACTAAAGCTGCCTTTGCATAACTAGGACCCTAAGAGAAATCTGACGCAGCTGCCTCCATCTAACCTCACAGAGTGGCTGTCTTCCCTCATTCTTGGATGGGGCCAAGTTAACTTTGGGGATAAATTTAGTTTATAATTTCTTTTTTTCTTTTTTTTTTTTTTTAAGAGATGGGGTTTCATCATGTTGGCCAGGCTGGTCTCAAACTCCTAACCTCAGGTGATCCGCCCACCTCGGCCTCCCAAAGTGCTGGGATTACAGGCATGAGCCGCCTCACCCAGCCTAGTTTATAATTTAAATGATAACAGTCCTTCCCCAAAACTAAACTACCCTTGTGAAACTAAGGAAAGGCCAGCAAGTTAGGGAAGTGAGAGAGGCCTGAGTTCAGCCATGGTTCTGGAGGTTGGAAGATTTGCAGCTTCCCCAGTTACTCCTGTAAATAACATCGTGATTGTAGAACCTGAGATTGGCCTTTTGAGGTGTCTTTTCAGGCTTCTGCTTTTTTTTTTTTTTTTTTTTTTTTTGAGACGGAGTCTTGCTCTGTCCCCTAGCTGGAATACAGCAGCACAATCTCAGCTCACCAAAACCTCCGCCTCCTGGGTTCAAGTGATTCTCTTGCCCCAGCCCCCCGAGTAGGTGGGACTACAGGCGCACACTGCCACGCCCAGCTAATTTTTTGTATTTTAGTAGAGCCGGGGTTTCACTATGTTGGCCAGGCTGGTTTCCAACTCCTGACCTTGTGATCCGTCCACCTCAGCCTCCCAAAGTGCTGGGATTACAGACGTGAGCCACTGCACCTGGCTGATCTCTGTTAAGGGTTCTTATCACAGCTAAAAGAAAAAAAAGAAGAAGAAGGAGAAGGAGAAGGAGAAGAATGAAAAGAATTTATTGAAATGTGCAGCCTTAAAACTGCTCCTGGCACATTTTCTTTTCTTTTTTTTTGAGACAAAGTCTCCCTCTGTTAGAGGCTGGAGTGCAATGGCGCGATCTCAGCTCACTGCAACCTCCTCCTCCTGGATTCAAGCAATTCTCCTGCCTCAGCCTTCCAAGTAGCTGGGACTACAGGCACACGCCACCACGCCCGGCTAATTTTTTTGTATTTTTAGTAGAGACAGGGTTTACACCATGTTGGCCAGGATAGGTCTAGATCTCTTGACCTCATGATCCACACGCCTCAGTCTCCCAAACTGCTGGGATTACAGGTGTGAGCGATGGCGCCAGGCCTGGCAGATTTCATTCATCCTTTCTCTTCCCTCCGTTCCTCACTTTCTGACTCTTTCTAGAATAGAGTTGGGCTTCCAAAGCTGACAGCTGTTTGTGATCTTCAAGACCTCAGACAGGTTTTCTAAATATTTCTTGCCTTCATTTTCTCAAGAAACGTGAAAAATGGGTAGGATCCTGGCAATCTCTACTGTGGAGGAAAGTTTAGAGGACCTAGTTAGTAAACACCGGGTCAAGCATGGTGGCTCATGCCTGAAATCCCAGCACTTTGGAAGGCCATCGTGGCGGGAAGATTGCTTAAGCCCATGGGGTTGAGACTAGCATGGGCAACATCGTGAGACCACCATCTCTACAAAAAATATGAAAATCCAGTCAGGCATGATGGCGCATGCCTGTAGCCTGCAGTGAGCTATGATTGTGCCGCTGCACTCCAGCCAGGGTGACAGAGTGAGACCGTGATTCAAAAAGAAAAAACAAAAAGAAAATAAATACAGATGTAGACATACATATGTTGGTTCTAAAACATGAAAAAGGCTGGGCATGGTGGCTCACGCCTGTAATCCAGCGCTTTGGGAGGCCTGTACGCGTGGATCAAGAGGTCAGAAGTTTGAGACCAGCCTGGCCAATATAGTGAAACCCCATCTCTACTAAAAATACAAAAAAAAAAAAAAAAGAACTAGCTGGGTATGCTGGCAGGTGTCTGTAGTCCCAGCTACTTGGGAGGTGGAGGCAGGAGAATCACTTGAACCCAGGAAGCAGAGGTTGCAGTGAGCCGAGATTGTGCCACTGCACTCTAGCCCAGGTCACAGTGCAACACCCCAAAAAAAAAAAAAAAACAAAAGCAAAAAGCTGTAAAACTCAAATGTTTAGCCTTTATTTTATTTTATTTTATTTATGTATTTATTTTTGAGATGGAGTTTTTCACTCTTGTTGCCCAGCCTGGAGTGCAATAGTGCGATCTCTGCTCACCGCCACCTCTGCCTCCTGGGTTCAAGCAATTCTCCTGCCTCAGCCTCCTGAGTAGCTGAGATTACAGGCATGCACCACCCAGCCTGGCTATCTTCTATTGTTAGTAGAGATGAAGTTTCTCTATGTTGGTCAGGCTGGTCTCAAACTGCCAACCTCCAGTGATCTGCCAGCCTCAGCCTCCCAAAGTGCTGGGATTAGAGGTGTGAGTCACTGTGCCCAGCCAAATTTTTAATCTCATTTACATGTTTACAAAATTAATACTGCTGGCCAGGCACGGTGGCTCATGCCTATAAGTAATCCCAGCACTTTGGGAGGCTGAGGCGGGGGATCACCTGAGGTCAAGAGTTCAAGACCAGCCTGGCCAGCATGGCAAGTCCCATCTCTACTTTAAAAATTCAAAAATTAGCCAAGCATGGTGGTGCATGCCTGGAGTCCCAGCCACTCGGGAGACTGAGGCAAGAGAATCTCTTGAACCCAGGAGGCGGAGGTTACACTGAGCCGAGATTGTGCTATTGTACTCCAGCCTGGGCAACACAGAAAGACTCCATCTTAAAAAAAAAAAGAATTAGTCTGGGCATGGTGGCTCAAGCATGTAATCCCAGCACTTTGGGAGGCCGAAGCAGGTGGATCATGAGGTCAGGAGTTTGAGACCAGCCTGGCCAAGATGGTGAAACCGTGTCTCTACTGAAAATACAAAAATTAGCCAGGTGCGGTGGCAGGCGCCTGTAATCCCAGGTACTCGGGGGAGGCTGAGGCAGGAGAATCACTTGAACCCAAGAGGCAGAGAGTGCAGTGAGCTGAAATTGCGCCATTGCACTCCTGCTCAGGCAACAAGAGTGAAACTCTGTCTCAAAAATTAATTAATTAATACTGCCAGTCAACTGTTGAATTTGGGGCTTTTCATGTGTCTCATAGTTGATGTGTCATTGACACTTAACCGGAAATGCAGTTGGATTTTTATTAATATGCCTCGTGTGATGGGAGAAGGTAGCCAATCACAGCTGAGGCTTCTAAGCGGTGATTCTCAGACTCAGCAGCAATCGTAATTATCTGGGACTCTAAAGAACTCCAGTATCTGAGCAGCCCGAATCTGACCAATCAACCAGAATCTCTGGGGGTTCGTGCTTTGAAATGAGGCCCCAGATAGGTAGGTTTAACAGGCAGCCAAGATTGAGAACCACAGGTGGAGATGGGGAAGCTCAGGTGAGGAGTCAGCACCCACCTCTCAGGATTCCTGGTGAGTACAGGAAGTACCCAGCAATGGTCAGGCCCTGAGGACCAATCACAGGTTGGGGCCGGAAGAGAAACCTTTTTATTAGCATTTTCTCAGCCTCCGGCGCTCAGAGCCGGCGAGTAGGGCCAGGCCTTGGGAGGTGAGTAGCTGCCAAGCAACTCTGCATCTTCATTTCTGTATTTCTGCATTCCACAGTTGGTTGTTGTGTCTATGGTAAAATTCCTCCTTTTTTTTTTTTTTTTTTTTTTTGAGACAGTCTCACTCTATCCCCCATACTGGAGTGCAGTGGTGCAATCACATTCAAGCTTGAACACCTCCCAGGTTCAAGGGAGTTTCATGCCTCAGCCTCCTGAGTAGCTGGGACTATAGGCATGAGCCACCACACATGGCAAACGCCGAATAGCTTTTCTTCTCTTGCTGGAAGCTCAATTCGCTGTCATCTTCCCCTCCCTGCCCCCCTTTTCTGAGGGTTTTACTCTGTTGCCCAGGCTGGAGTGCTGTGGCACGATTTTGGCTCACTGCAGCCTGGACCTCCCAGGCTCAATCACGCAATCCTCCCAGCTCAACCTCTGCAGTATCTGGGACCATGGGAGTGTGCTACCACGTCTGTTCTGGCTAAAAGTAATAACATTACTTATTTGTAGAGACTCGCTATATGTAGGGTCTTAGTACATTGCCCAAGCTGGGTTTTTTTTTGTTTTTTTTTTTTTGTTTTTTTTTTGTGACAGTTTTGCTCTTGTTGCCCAGGCTGGAGTGCAATAGCATGATCTCAGCTCACCGCAACCCCCACCTTTTAGGTTCAAGGGATTCTCCTGCCTCAGCCTCCTGAGTAGCTGGGATTACAGGCATGCACCACCACGCTGGCTAATTTTCTATTTTTTGTAAAGATGGAATTTCTCCATGTTAGTCAGGCTGGTCTCGAACTCCAGACCTCAGGTGATCCGCCTGTCTCAGCCTCCCAAAGTCCTGGGATTATAGGGAGGAGTCACCTCACCCAGGCTAAACCTTTTCATCTGTTAGAAGTTCAGTGGCTTGAGCAAGGTGGCTCACGCCTGTCATCCTAGCACTTTTTTTTGAGACAGAATCTCACTCTGTCACCCAGGCTGGAATGCAGTGGTATGATCTTGGCTCACTGCAACCTCCACCTGGTGGGTTCAAGCAATTCTCCTGCCGTATCCACCCGAGTAGCTGGGACAACTCAGCACAATGGGAGGCCGCGGTGGGCGGATAACCTGAGGTCAGGAGTTCAAAAGCAGCCTGACCAACATGGGAAAACCCCATCTCTACTAAAAATAGAAAATTAGCCGGGTGTGGTAGCGCATGCCTGTAATCCCAGCTACTCAGGAGGCTGAGGCAGGAAAATTGCTTGAACCCAGGAGGCGGAGTTTGCAGTGAGCCGAGGTGGCACCATTGCACTCCAGCCTGGGTGACAGAGCGAAACTCAGTCTCAAAAAAAAAAACAAAAAACTCAGTGGTTCTGACTTGGGAAAGAGTAGCAGATGCTTAGATCTAGAGACTAGTTTACATTGGCTCATAAGAGGATAGGGTTTGTGTGCTTCTATTTCTGTTCTCTTGGGGGATTTAGGGTATACAGAGAGCTATAGAGAACTCAAAAAAAAAAAAAAAAACAAGAATTGGAACAGGTCGGAAGCTGTGGTTGCTGTGTGCGGAGTCCTGGGCAGTGCTAAGGTTTTGTCTACTGAGTCTCCCTCTTAACAGAAGCTATTGTCTTTCATTCATTGAGGTGATGGAGCCTCTTAGCATCGTTCTAGTCCAGCTTCAGACCTGAGTCTTATGCAGGTACCTGTGCCAGCTGCCATTCTCACGTCATTCACAGCTATCACACAAAGAGGTGTTATTCCTAGCCAGGCATGGTGGCAGGTACCTGTAATCCCAGCTACTCAGGAGGCTGGTCTGGAACTCCTGACCTCAGGTGATCTGCCGCCCTCAGCCTCCCAAAGCGCTGGGATTGCAGGTATGAGCCACCACACCTGGCCTCAAGCCTCTTATAAACTTGCCATTTTACTTCCATTTAAGCAAACTCCATTCACCAGCTCCTTGTTTTCCACTTATTCTGTGTGAATCCAACCCACCTGGGGAGTGGCCAGAGCCAAAAAGAGTGGTTAAGTAATAAACAGTGTTGGCCAGATGCGGTGGCTCACACCTGTGATCCCAACACCTTACGTGGGCTGAGGTAGGCAGATCACTTGAGGTCAGGGGTTCGAGACCAGCCTGGCCAACATTAAAAAAGACCCCATCTCTACTGAAAATACAGAAATCAGCCAATCATTGTGGCTGACACCTGCAATCCTAACTACTCAAGAAGCTGAGGCAGGAGAATTGCTTGAACCTGGGAAGCAGAGGTTGCAGTGAGCCGACATTGTGCTACTGCACTCCAGGCTGAGTGACAGTCAGACTGTCTTTAAAAAAAAAAAAAAAATGCCATGCACGGTGGCTCACGCCTGTAATCGAAGCACTTTGGAGGCCAAGGCGGGCGGATCACCTGAGGTGGGGAGTTCAAGACCAGCCTGACCAACATTGTGAAACCCCATCTTTAAAAAAAACAAAACAAAAAAAACCTACTATTTGTAATGCAATCTATGTAAAGAACCAGGTGTTAACTTTTTGTCCAGTACCACTGCCATGTGTACTCGCTGTGCTAGTCCCTTTTTTTTTTCTGAAATTATGTTATCTGTTAATTTATAAAGGCTAGGCACAGTAACGCATGCCTGTAATCCTAGCAGTTTGGGATGCCAAGGCGGGCAGTTAACTTCAGGTCAGGAGTTCGATACCAACCTGGCCAACTTCGTGAAACCCCATCTCTACTAAAACTACAAAATTAAGTGGCCAGGCATGGTGGCTCACTCCTGTAATCACAGCACTTTGGAAGCCTGAAGTGGGTGGATCACCTGAGGTCAGGAGTTCAAGACCAGTCTGACCAACATGGAGAAACCTTGTCTCTCCTAAAAATACAAAAAATTATCCTGGTGTGGTGGCACATGCCTGTAATCCCAGCTACTTGGGAGGCCAAGGCGGGAGAATCACTTGAACCTGGGAGGCAGAGGTTGTAGTGAGCCAAGATGATGCCATTGCACTCCAGCCTGGGCAATGAGAGCGAAACTCCATCTCAAATAAATAAATAATAAAATGAGGAGCTGGGTATGGTGGGCATGCACCTGTAATCTCAGCTACTGAGCATGCTGAGGCAGGAGAATGGCTTGAACCGGGGAGGCAGAAGTTGCAGTGAGCCAAGATCATGCCATTGCACTGCAGCCTGGGCGACAAAGTGAGAGTCTGTCTCAAAAATAAAATAAATGAGATGAGGTCCTGCTCTGTTGCCCAGATGGGAGTGCAGTGGCACAATCAAGGCTCACTGCAGTTTTAACCTCCCAGGTTCAAGCGATCCTCCCACCTCAGTCTCCTGAGTAGCTGGGACTACAG
>CAUYLG010024106.1:0-15251 GCA_963573385.1 Cacajao melanocephalus
TCAATATTAGACAGATCAATGAGATAGAAAATTAACAAGGATATCCAGGACTTGAACTCAGACCTGGAACAAGTAAACTTAACAAATATTTACAGAACTCTCCACCCCAAATCCACAAAACATACATTTTTCTCAGTATCACGTTACATCTATTTTAAAAGTGACCACATAATTGGAAGTAAATCACTCCTCAGCAATTGCATAGCATTTCACAGGTTTAAATAAAATATTGGTTGGCTGCTTGTTTGTTAAAAAAAAAAGAAAAGAAAATAGAAAACAATATCCATATTAAATGCTATGAAAAATAATTAACCAATTTTTCCTGATTAGTTCCATCTTTTCTTTTTTTTTTTTTTTTTGAAAGCATAAGTTTCTGTGAGCATTTTACATGGAAAAAATAAGCATTATTCAAGATGAGTTGTATAAAAAAATAAGCATTCTTTAAAATACAAATGAGGAAACAGTTTTGCTTATTCCCTTTATTTCTCAAGCATTAAAGAGAATCAAAACAGAAAATAACAAAAGCAGGCAGCATATACACTTCTGACTACTTCCCATCTCAGTCTAAGAAAGGCAAGAAAATAATTAGCAAATCTCTTGATTAAACACATCCTTTACTACATGCCTAATTATTTCACTATAATGTGTAAGGGAATTAGTAAGTTAATGTCAATTATTTAACATTACTGATTATGTTACATAAACAAAATATGTGACCTAAATTCAAATGCTTCAGTTAAGTTCTAGTATGACAGAAAAAGCCAATGCTTTTCTCCCCATCATGTTTTCTAAGTTATTTTCCAAATTTTGAGAAATCTACCAATAGAAATCTCTTAATTAGTAGAGAAAGTTATACTTCTGTTATTTAAAATCTTCAGTTAAAATAAGCATACATTTCTGCCAATTTCTTTTTGTTAGCTAAAATTAATTTGAATTATTCTATGGTCTATATAAGATAATTACTTGGAAACTATAATTTAAAAATTCTTATGTTTAGTTAGAATTTTTAGAAAGGGAAGTAATACTGTAAATGTCCATTCCATTATTTACCTGCTGTTTACAACACTTCTAGAAAATCTGCTGGAGAAATGCATATGATTTCAAAGTTACCACTAACATTTTTCATCCTTTCCATATTTATACACACATTCTTCTGATGCCTACATTTTTCATTATCCCTAGGTTTTCCATTACTTATTCCATTCTTATATTATTGCCTCAATGTAACTTATTGATGCCGAGGTTTAACAAATTTTAATGATGACAGCATGAGAACCAGTTCCCCTGACTGTGTGCAGGAAGTGGAATAGGAACAAGCAGCTATAGACAGCCCTAAGTGAACCCTAGTGAAAGATGAAAATACAGTAAGATCTTTTCTTTTTCCCAAAAATGAGGGTGTGTGGTTACGGCATTTGTTTAGTAAAATGAAGAATTTCAGGAAAGAATAACTTAATCTAGTCCCCGTGAGTCTCACTGTGGGTCAGGTAGGCTGTCATATAATGGCTCAGTCTTTTTTTCTGGTGCAAACCAGGCTGGCAGAGATCTTATTAATGAGGCATCATGTTGCTAGAGTGGCTGAAATATATAAAGGTATGTTTCATTTTCATGTAAGATGTTAAAAGAATCTTAATAAAAAGTCCATGTTCCTCAAATTTCATATTAAGTTTAAGATTTAGAAAAAATGTCCTCATAAAGATCTGCTTTAGCATTTGAGCATTTTTTCTTGATTATATATGTGATACTGCTGAATTTTGCTGCTATTTAATTACAAAAGCTTTCATATATAACAAAACAAGGATGTTCATGTTGAAACTCAAGAAAAGTGCATAAAATTTAGACAAATGTTACTTAGAAATTTCCACAGTAAAATCTATGGCTGGAAAGGTAAAAAGCAACCTGAAAAAAAGAAAAGCAATGATCTTGAAAACTGCAATAGCTGCACATTTTAGCTAAATAAAAAACTCTTGTATGTTCTTCACATGGACCCTCAAACATAAAATGCAATAAAAAAATAAATTAATTAATAAATTAAAAAAATTAAAAAAATATATAAAAACAAGAAACAAAAATATACCAATAGCATAGATTCTTGATTTATTTTTAACTATTGGTTCATTAAAAAATAGTATCTGGATTTCTTGCAAAGACAGGATAAAAGCAGAACTAAAAAAAGTATCTCTCCCTCAATACGTAACAAAAACAAAAAAAAAAGAAAAATGGTAAAAGTAACAACAAAACTCACAAGCATAACTCAAATTATGAAAGGAATACAACAGAATATGCAACCAGAAAAAGTAGAAAGCCACAGTAAGAAATCAAATGATCTCAGCACCATCATGCCTTACCTCATCTCTCAAAAAGCCAGTATTTAAGGAATGATGAGTCATAAAAATCCTATAACTTCTCATCAGTACTTTGTAATTTGAGTGAAGCTAACTGAAGGAGTGACTCATGAGCCCTAGGAAAATCAGTATAAATCTAACTACAAACAACTTATATGATACAGGAAAGTATCAGTGAAAAAGTATTATCAGGAGTTTCTATCTTCAGGCACACTGTATTGAGTTAAATAAAAGAACAAAAATCCAAGGAAGTGTCAGAACTTTAGATGGGATGAGTGTGCCCTGACATGGTTATTAATGAAATAATATGAAAAAGCCTACATTTCATAGCATGAATTACACTCAGCTGCAGCTAAGTCCTCACCCTTCCACAATTCATTTGTTCATTGATTGACTGATTGATTCAACCATTCTTTATTGAAAAACTATTATGTATCTGATACTGTTCTAACCACTGAGGAAATATGAGTGAACAAATGAGACAAAAATCTCTAGTTGTACAGAATTTACACTGTAATAGAGACAGATATTAAAAACAAACCAAGTAGATTTCCTTTAATTTTCTTCATGCCATTTATCATATTCTAATATAAATTTTACATTCAATGTTCTCAGAGGATATCATATTCTTATCAGAATATTTTAAAAGGTATGAAGAAAATTAAAGGATAAAAAAGAGAAAAGTCCTGAGGGGAAAAGGGTTCCAATGTTTAATTGGATGATCAGAAAAGGCCTCTGGGAGAAGGTGACATATGAGCAAAGGTTGGAAGGAAGTGAGAGAATGAACTACGTAGATAGATGGAGGTGAAGATTCCAGGCAGCCAAAACAGCTAGTGCAAGGTCAGGTATGAGAAACAGCCAGCTAGACAGGGCCATTTAGATGAGGTGAGCTAGGTAGAGATTATTATTATTAAACAGAAGATGGGATAAAAGAGTAATTTGCTGGGCTTGGAGACAGGTCTATTGCATAGTTCTCATATCATTGTTGGGTATTTTGTTTTACATGGAGTTAGAAGTGAAGCCATGGAGAATTGCAAACACAGGATACTCTTGATCTAACATATTTTAATTGGGCCATTCTGATTATGGTCACAAAAATAGACAATAGAAGGAGCAAGAACAGAAGCAAGGGGACCAATTAGGAAGATATATCAATAATTCAGAGAAAAGATGATGACAGTGGTAGCAAAGGAGGTTATAAAAAGAGGCTGAAATGTGGATATATTTGGAAAGTAGAGCTAATAGGATTTTCTGACTGATTAGACAAGGGTATAAAAAAATGAGTAAAGCGTGTTTGCAAAATTACACCCTGAAAATCAAAATGTCGCCATTAATTGAGATGGGAGGAATAGTAAAGAAGCAAGAATTGTGAAAAAGATCAGGAGTTGGCTCTGGATATGTAAATTTTGAAAGGCCCATTAGACATCTAAATGGAGATTTGATGTGTGGAGTTTAGTGAAGAGATCCTGACTGGTGATAAAACATAAGGTCTTGTCACATACTGATAGTTAAAGCTCTCACCTAGGTTGTGAGAAATAGAAAAAGAGGAAGTTAAAAGGCAGCACCTAAGAGCATTCCAGCTTTAATAAGTTAAGAAGATCAAAAGGAACCAGAAAAGGACACTGAAAATGGCTGGTCAGTGAGGCAGGATGGTGTCTTGGATGTCAAGAGCAGAAAATTCAAGTAAGAATGAGTGTCAAATGCTATGTTAAATATTGCTAATAGTCAGTTAAGATGAGGACTAAAAATTGACCACTGAATTTAACCACATGGTGATTATTGTTGGACATGACAAGAGTGGTTTCTATGCAAAGAGTGAAGGCCTACTGAGTTGAAGGAAGAATAAGAGGGAAAGAGCTGGAAAAAGTAAGTACAGAAAATACTTTAATGAAGTTCGCAGTAAATGGAGACAGTGGTATGCAGCAATGACTGGAGAAAAAGGGGATCAATCAATCACTTTGAAAACTATGGCATATAAGAACCTTTTCTGCTGCTGGGATCATCTAGAAAAGACAGCAAATGTTGATGATGGAGGAAGAGCAGAAATCCTGAAGAGATATCTTTGGGATCTGATCCAGTTCACAACTAGAGAGGCCTTGGATAGGTATAGGAAAGGTTCCTGAATACTACCAAATGGACAAGCTAGAGAAAATATGTAGATCAAAATATCTAGCTTTTAAATATAGTAGTGTAGAGAAAATAGTCTTAAAAGGTGGAAAATGTGTCTAGGATAATTCAGTCACATGAAGTCAGTGCAAATACAAAACATGAACCAAATTGCTCATTTTCAAAATTCAAAGAAATTGCATATGTGAACTACGTCAACATACCGCAACAGGAAGGAAAAAAGGTAAAGAAAGACAAGGTTAGAAGCAGAAGAGAAGAAAAAAGAAAACTTTATATATGGCAGGGCACGGCGGCACATCCCTGTAATCCTAGCACTTTCGGAGGTCCAGTTGGCAAATTGCCTGACCTTAACATGGTGAAACCCCATCTCTATGGAAAAAAAAAAAAAGAAAGAAAAAGAAATTAGTTGGGCATAGTGGTGCGTGCCTGTAGTCCCAGCTACATGAAGGATTGAGGCAGGAGGATTGCTTGAGCCCAGGAAGTCAATGCTGCAGTGAGTTCAAGATCATTCCACTGCATTCCAGCCTGGGTGACAAAGTGAGACCCTGTCTCAAAAAATAAAAAAAGAGTAAACAAAACAATAACATTATATACAAATTAAGGACAAAGAACTACCTGCATGAAACATAATCCAAAGATAAAAGCATACTCTCAAGATCATTTTGAAATACAGAATAATTTGATTAAAAATAAGTATGAGTCAATAAAAGTAGATCACAGAGATGAGAAGAAAGAACAAACTGTGTTGAAATATAAGATTTCACAACTAAGAAAATTAATTGAGAACCAAAGTAGTCAAATTGATTGAATGGAAACAGCAAGAAACAAAATAAACACAATAAAAATCAAATAAGTGACACAAAGAAAAGATTTGAAGCAAATATAGGAAATTCAGAGAAAAGGGAAACAGATTCTCATTGAAAGATGATAAATAGACACAAAGATGATTGAATATATGAAAAACTACTTATTAGAAACATGAGTGAAATAAAAAATTTAAGTAATATTTCTAAGACATGAGGAACTGAATCTGAAGAGGTTATATTATATATCAGGAAAACTTTTAACAGAATATTCAGAAATGACACAAATCCTAATTAGATTATTGTGTGTCCCTGATAAAGAATACCTTAGGCAAACAGGCAGATAAAGCAAGTTAACATCAAGAAGAAAGTATTCAAGATGGCCTTAAATTTCATCACAGCAACATTCAATACCAGAATATAGTGAAATGTTGTCTTCGATTTTTCCGATGGGGAAAACAATGTGTGAGTGAAAATTATTATTATACAGAAAGTTGTCTTTCAAATATAAAGGCAAATGGTGACCATTCACAGGAGATAATTTAAATGAGTAGGCATGAGTTCTTGGATGGCTAAAAGGCAAACTAGTATTGAAACCCAGACAAACAAAAGATGATTCAAAAATCAAGAATTAAAAAATTAAAAAATGAAATACCCATGCTTAGTAAAAAAATTAAAAATGGTGGTAAGTATAGAATTCATTCAGGAAATCAGAACAATCCACCTAGAAAAAAATAGAATTGCAAGGCAGTCTTTAACATAAACCCTGACAAAAAATAATAGGAACAGACTAGAAAGTGAGAGGAATAGTAAAACATACAATTTATACAGCAGGGAGTCATTGCATGCAGATTAAATTGAAACATATAGTTTAAAACATTTATATAATCACTGTTTACTTGCCCCTTATGCTGTGAATAGTAATCTCTCTCATTCACTCTTTTACTCCCTCCCATTGATGCTCAAAGCCTAGATCCATTAATACATAGATCCAAATACATAATATTTGTGATATTTAATTTTATTACCTTGTTTTTATTTATAGTTAAAGTAATTATTTATTAAGAGATACATCCTATATACTATTTGGTTACCCAAGGGATAGTTCAATTATAATGGGATTATAAATATTTGATTCTTTCCTTTTATTTATCCAGTTTTCAGAATGACTAATGGGATCCTTGAAATAGTGTGTAAGAATGGCTCATACCAGCTCACAGACCAATTATTAAATTTTCAGAATCTCTACCAGCTTGTTATTCAAACTTTGGTAGCTTAAAATCAGCCATTGTGGAAGTATTTACAACCCAGAAATAGTCAAGTGCTATGAACAGAATTCATGGATAATATATTTAATAGTAAATTAAATTTGTTTCCAGTGAGAAGACCAAACATTTTAAAATAATGTTTACTTTTTAAAAAGTACTCATTTAAAAACAAAATATCATAAAAAAGAAAATATATTTAATATTTCAAAATGTACCATCTAATTCTTATTGCTGCCAATATTCTAATGTATTTCCTTACATGTGTTTAGTATTTTTTTTTTTTGAGACAGAGTCTCACAGTGCTGCCCAGGCTGGAGTGTAGTGGAACCATCTTGGCTTGCTATAACCTCTGCCTTCTGGTTTCAAGCAATTCTCCTGCCTTGGCCTTCCAAGTAGCTGGGATTATAGGCATGCACCATCATGCCTGGCTAATTTTTTCATATTTTTTGTTGAGATAGGGTTTCACCATGTTGGCCAAGCTGGTCTCAAACTCCTGACCTCAAGCGATCCGCCTGCTTCAGCCTCCCAAAGTACTGGAATTAAAGGTATGAGCCACTGCACCCCACTAGTATGCATGTTTTTAAAAGTTAAAATGCAACTTATAATTCTTATTTTTGCACTATAAATTATAATGCAAATGTCTCCTTATGTTTAAATATACATTAAGTAGCATTTTAATAAGCTAATCCACTATATGGAAATAATAGTGTGTGCAAATTATTCTGAGTTTATAGACTATTTAAATATTTTCAAAATATATCATATTCATATAAATATATTTTTAAAATATATTTAAATATTTTCAATAATTATTACCTGTTTACTCCTATTTTCTGATTATTTCCTTAAAATGTATCTAGAATTTCAATTACATGGAAAAAGAATAGTAATTCATTTAAGGTTTTTGTTGCAAATAACTAAAACCTGGCCTATAGTTTATAGTCTACTCAACTGATTCTAGTTTTGACATCAAAATTACAGTTCTGCATTTAAATAAACTTTATAGAACTGTAGTAGGGAGAGAATGTGGGGAAAAAGAACAGCAGTGGAAAATGAGATAAATTTAAATAGTACGCATGGGAAGTAATATGAGAAAAATAACATCTCTCATAGTTTTTAAATTCTAAGCTATGTTCTATATAACCAATTATTATATTCAGTTGAAAATATATTTTCTTGTAAAACTTTCTACTCTTTAAAATCTTGAAGCCTGAATGTTCTATTTTCTCCAGCTATAACATCTGAAACATAGGAAAACAACAACCCAAATCACACACAATGCAGCAGATTAGTAATGAAAGTGCTTATAAGGTATTTCCTATGGGATTGTTAAATAGTACACAAAGCAAAAAGAAATGGGCTTGACATTTTACTTAGAAATCCTTTTGTTTCATCAGAATGTCAAAAGAAAAGCCTACTATGTCCCAGGGGCTATTCAATGGCAACTGTGATGTAATGTTTTGTTTTTTACAATTCTGAAAAAAAGTTATTGTTGTCATCATGGTACAGCCAAGGCAAGCTCAACATTTGTAGGAATTGGGTTTCCCCAAATTGAAATAGATAAAAAGTGGAAATCTGAAGACCAGGCACAAAAGGACAGTCACAAATGTTTGTCTATTATAGTAGCATTTTTTTCCATTTAGATAATGTAAGTAGGATCTTTAGCCTAGAAATAGCTAACAAAATAAGACAACTCAAATACCAATCCAACCAGAGGTCAAAGCATTTACTCAAGATGACCTCTAAAATATATGAAGGATTTATTGTTTTTATTTTTTTTTCTTTTGTCTTTTCATAATTTGGAAAAAACTTGTATTTAAAATGACTCAAATTACCCCAAATGGCATTCTTACCATTTTTATTATGATTACCCTCAGATGCTGTTTGCTTACTATTGTCCCCATAATGAATAACTTCAGCAAATATGTATTTTTTAAGAAACTTAGTTTATCTTAACCAGAATATGAAAATAGAAGGCAATAGTCCTTGATTGAAGATTTCTGGGGACATTGATTATTGAAAAATTAATAGAGATAAAAGATTAAAAAACAGCAAAGAGGGACTCAAATACAAACAGGAGTATAGGACAAGAAAGGCAGATTTAACTGGATACATGCTGGTGAATATAAAGGTCCTAAGTTCTTAATGGCATTGTTTTGACTGCTATGCATTGAAATTATCCACTAATGTTGTTCTAATAATGAGTTACCTGTTTTGAATATGTAATTTTGATAAGTAGTATGTAACAGTTGCATGCATTTTGAATTATCTATATTTCTTATTCCTTTTCTCAAAATGTAAAATTAACCTAATTACAGGTTAGTACTACTATACTGTGCAACTCCAGGAGGAATGCTGTGTCCTAAGTGATGTTCCTGATGTTGTGCCATATATATTATTAGTGGATGTATTAGTGGCTTATCAACCAATTAATTGTTATTTATTGTGAATATTTAGTTGTAAAATGGCTACATATTATGTGTTCATTTTGAAGAGGTTTTTAGATAAGATTTACTAGCTACTATTTTTACATAGTTTCAGCAGTCTCCTGGTCTGAGGACCAGCAAGAATTCAGGACCAGAAAGGAGAAGACCAAAAAAAAAAAAAAAACAAAAAACAAAAAAATCAAAGGCTTCAGGCTCTGTGTTAGATCTGTGGAAATGTAGGAGTGTGAACTAAACATAGTTTTATGGTTATAAAAACTGCAAACTCTCTTTAAGACAGCTTAGACACTGACCGGATTGAGATAATCTGTCCTGCTTTAGCTGCCTACAATAGAATAGAGTAAATTTTCTCTGGAGAAAAATAATTGTTATCTAGAGACTCTTTTGTGCGCAGTCTCTGGATTAACAAAAAATTAATAGGTTGATCAAGAAATAGGATCAAGAATAAAAAGACATATTAGAGACAAGACTTATACTTGGGACATGGAGGTTTAGATTGGAGGCTCCAACCTAAAATTCTATACATGCAAATAAAATAGCCTTCAAAAACGAAGACAGAATAAAGGCAATTCCAGCCAAATAAAAACTGAAAAATTTGATGTCAATAAACTAAGTGGAAAACTAAAGGGAATTATTTAGGCAGAAATAGAAAAACAATGATCCAAGTTAAAAATACAAATGGAAAGTGTTTTATATAGTTAAATCTAAATAAATAATGACTATAATAAATGATGATGTACAGGAGAATTAAACTGCATGGCAAAAGTAATACCAGTCATAAAAGGGGCAACAGTATTCTAAGCTCTTAGTATTGCCTAGAAAATGGCAAATGGACTAAGTTATATTAGACGCCAATAAATTAAGCTGCATGTTATGATCTGTAAAAGGTCATATATATTTGTATATTTTATACTACTTTGTTCACTAACTACTTTGTATATTTTTTGTATATAAAATATTTGTATATTTTATACTACTTTGTTAGTGAACAAAGTAGTATAAAATATATAACTAACAAGCTAAAAGAGAGAATGAATTTTTTAAAAAATTTGATCATTTCAAATGCAAGCAAGAAAAAAGGTAAGCAAAGATAAAACAGATGGAGTAACAGATTAAAAATAATACAAAGGAGAATGTAAATGTAAATATATCAAAAAATACATTGTCTTAATATAATATGTAATCCAAACTTGAAAATCATAAGACTTGAATTTTTTTACAATCCAACTATATGCTGCTAATAAGAGACAAATTTTAAAGATAAGGACATAGAGCTGGACGTGGTAGCATGTGTCTATCATCCCAGCTACTTGCGAGGCTGAAGCAGGAGGATGACTTGAGCCCAAGAGTTTGAAGTAGTCTGAGTAGTCTGGGAAGCATAGTGAGATCCCTTCTCAAAAATATAATATATAAAAAAGAACAAAACAGGACATCAAAAATTGAAAGAAGAAAGTTAGAAAAAGGTAAACCATGAGAACACAACCAAAATACCAAAGCAACTTTAACACTAGAATCATTACAAAAGACAAATAGGAATATTTTACAGTTATAAAAGAATCACTCCTCCCAGGAAGATACAATTCTAAATTGGTGTACATCTAACAAAGCTTCAAAATACACAAAGAACAAATTGACAAAATGAAAATAATGAATTGAAAACTAGTTATAGCTCTTAACACATCTTTCTCAGTAACTAACGACACTTCAACTGTGTTACAATTTCAACTGCAATACAATTTCAGCACTAACTAGCCAAAGTTGGTGCAAATCCCACAGGTTTAAGGGCAAAATCCTCCATAAGACTGCCCTCATTTCAGATGCCAGTTGCAAGTCCCAGTGGTCACCATCCTGCTTGCACTCTGACCAACTGACTACGAATTCAGGGGTTTCCATGATTCACTTAGGGTTGAAGGGGCTAGAAAGACTCATAGTACTCAGAAAAGTGCTACACATATGATGACAGTTTTAATATTATGAAAGACACACATAGGGTAAGGTCTGAGAAAGTCCCAAATGCAGAACTTCCATGTTTTTCCCACAAAAAGTCAGGGCATGTTACCCTTCCCAAACATCAATGTATTTGCCAACCAGGAAGCTTCACTGGGTTTCAACATCCAAAGATTTTACTGGGGTTGTATTACATGGGCACGATTGATTAAATCATCAGTCACATGATTAAGCTCAATCTTTAGCCACCCGCTACTCCCCACCCAAAGTCCCTAGCTTCTAATCATGTGGTTAGTCTTTGTCATGACCATTCCTTATCTTGAAACTACCTAAGGGCCCACTATGTGTCATCTCATTTCTCTCATTCAGGAAATTACAGAGATTCATGAAGAAACCTGGAACAAAGACCAGGGAAATTCTTTATTATGCCACAGTAACTACAGCAGATACATCCCTAAGGGTATAGGAAATCCAAACAAAATGATTTATGAAATAGACATAATTGAAATATTGAGAAGGCTGAATCAGTCTATTTTAAAAAAGATACACATGATTTTCAAATGTACATAGAACATTCACCAGAGTTTACCATATATTGGCTCATGACAGAGAAAGAACACATGACACATCTATGACAGATTTCATAATTAAAAAAATTTCAAAATATAGTTACTCCCAATCTTAGAATGAATATAGAAATCAATCATTTAAAAATGACTATAATTGTTTCCTCAAATGTCTGGAAATTAACCAATACATTTCAACAAAAGTACAGGTAAAAAAATCAGAATGCAAATTAGATAACATTTTGCATTGAATGAGAATTAAAAATGCAACATGCCATATCAACAAATAATTATTAATTCAGTATTATTGTGTTATTCAAAATAGTTTATTATTCCCCATTTCATTAACTTAATAAAAAAGTATGTTTAGAATGATAATAACATAATGATTCTATCAAAGTAAGTAGAATTTGTTTGTTGAACAAAAAATAATTTTTATTAATTATAGCATGAAAATACAAAATATAAATCCACTATTATGAACTAAAATTTACTTTATTAAAAATAATCAACACAGAAAATATATTTGAATAGTGCTTTATACCAGAAGGCCAAAGTATTCTGATCATCTGTAGAGAAGCAAATACTTTGTAACTACCTATATCTTGCATCATAAAAATTCTTCTCGTTGCTACACTGTTTTCATTGTCTTTTTAAAGTCTGCATAATGTTGTTCTCAGTGAATTAACTGTAATTAATTAACCATGTTCCAATTATTGTATATTTGAGTTCTTTAATGTGTTACTGATGTACTTAAAACTATATGCCTGCTCTACAGCATAGTCTTCACTGTTAGGCCCAATCTGGCTCCTACATATTTCAGTGGGCTTATTTCTCTCCTGGGTTTTCATTTTAAACCTGGTCTGTTTCTGTCTCTGCACTCCTGAGAGTCTGTAGCTCCTTCCAAAAGGTAGAAAAGAATTTGACTTTTTTTCCCCAGAATTCTTAAGAGGTCAGTGTGAAAACTTCAGATGGAAATTTATATAATACAGCAAGTTTCCATTTACAGTTTCAAGATAAAACTTTATTCATTGTTATGAGCTTTAGACACCTAATCCATAAAAATGGCAATTGATGTTCTAAATTTCAATTAAGTTCACAAAAATCTTACAAGAAACTGTAATAATGTCTTGCCTTAACATAAACCATAAAGAACAGTGAAGTTTCATTAGCACATTGTTCAGAGAATCATAGAGAAGTTACAAATGAGAAAGAAAAGTGTGATAAAGAATAGCTTAATGAGGATTTGTGGCATACGATATACAAAAATATAAAAACAAAGCCTTTTTTTAAGTGTTAACTAGAAAGTTACTCACAGAATTTGATTTTAAATAAAGACAAATATGCACCTACAACATTATAGAATATAAGGGAAAACAAAATAAAAAATACTGACAATGGTTTCCCCCACTTTTGCCACACTTTAAAGAGATGAAAGGAGACAGCCACTTTGAAGGGAGAAAATAGTGGTTTGTGCTTCAGAATTACAGATAATATCTCATAATAATGTAATCCAGGTAACAAATGTTAATCAACTGGTTATCAAAATTAATTTTCAAAGATTTGAGAACACTGAAATATTAGCAATCACTTTACATATACTATTAAGTGTCCAGTAAGAAAAGAACACTCTGCTAAGCACTCCCACCATCCCCCTCACTCCCAATCCATGGAAAAATTGTCTTCCACAAAACTGGCCCCTGGTGCCAAAAGGTTGGGGACCAATGGTCTAGACCACAGAGGTTCTAGAGCTGGTATCCCCAGGATTATGTCTGTGATGTGTAAAACGTGAAATGTACATGTGAATGAATCAATGAGTTGAAATTATCTGCACACTAGCACATAGATTATCTGACAATTTAGAATCTATGTTCCACACTTTTACTCTTTAATATGATATGAAGAAGGGTTAACATTACCAGGGTAAGCTGATACATTCTTGTCAGGCTCAAAATTGCATCTTTGACCGTAAATTATACATTGATATGGAGAAAGTGTTTATAGCAAATCTTTACAACAAACCATTTTAAATTTTTCTGGCAACAACTGAGAAGGGCTTGCATTAAGACAATGGAAAGAAAAGGAAGTAAAAGTGTGGAACGTAAGATTCTAAATTCTCTCATAATTTGTGTGCTAGTGTGTATATAATTGCAAATCATTGATTCATTCACATATACACTTTGCCTTCTCTACATCACAGATATAATGCTGGGAATACTGACCCTAGAAACTCTATAGTCTAGAGCAGCAGCCCCCAATCTTTTTTGGTACCAGGGACCAATTTTGTGGAAGACCATTTTTCCAAAGACTGGGGGTGGGAGAGACGGTTTCAGGATGAAACTGTTACACCTCACATCATCAAGCATTAGTTAGATTCTTATAACCTAGATCCCTCACATGTGTAGCTCACAATAGGGTGTGTGCCCTGGATGTTGAAATCGTCAGTATAAACACTAAAGGAATACAGAGAAGAAACAATAATATATAGCAATATAAAGCTGTTGGGCACAGTGGCTCAGGAGGCTGAGGCAGCAGAATGGCTTGAGCCCAGGAGTTTGAGGCTATACATTGCTTTGATAATGCCACTGCACTCCAGCTTGGGCAACAGAGCAAAATCTCATCTCTAATAATAATAATAACAGCTAATAAAGGAGAAAAACATGGAATGAAAACATTCAATTAATCTAAAAGAAAAAGAGTAAAAACACCAAAGTACATGGAAGAAATAGAAAATATATAGTAAGATGGTAGATTTAAACACAGCTATGTTAGAAATTATTTAAAATCTAAAAGTACTAAAACTATAATTAAAACAGAGAGACAATCAGAAGACATTTAAAAAGTAAGACCAGGGGGGGATGGATCCAAGATGGCCGATTAGGAGCAGCTCAGGATTGCAGCTCCCAGCGAAAGTGTGGAGGGTGAGTGTACGCCGTATTTCCAGATGGATTTTTATTGCCCACAGACAAGGAGATTCCCAGGTGGAGGAGCCCCATGGGTTGCCAGCACAGCTGTGTTCGGACTGTGCGGCTGTTTTGGCCAGCAGGCACCCTGGCACGGCTGTTTCAGCCTGTGCATCTGTCTTAGCCGGCACCCCAGCATGGCAGTTCTCTGTGGGGACCATTTTAGCTGGCGATTGGAGCTACAGGAAGACAGAGTCACCCATTCAATTGATAGAAAAGGGGACTGAAACAGGGAGCCAGGCCAGGAGAGTCCCGGGCAAAACAGCACCACGAATCTCAGCATGGCTGTTTCAGCCGGCACGGGTGCAGTGGGTCGCCACATGGGAAATCGCACAGATCCCAGCACCTTTTCAACAGGCGACTGGAACACATGGGAGACAGCTGACCATTCGCTCTGAGGCAGGGAGCCAGGTGATCAGGTTCAGCTGGTCCCACCCCCACAAAAAAACAGCAATCTGAAACGCTCTGGATTGAGAGTTTCACAGCAAGCACAGCTGAACCCAGGATGGTACAGCTCTGTGGCGGAGGGGCATCCGCCATTACCAAGGCAGTCCACCACTACGGAGGTAGTCCACCATTGCTGAGGCAGCCCGCCATTGCCTAGGTAGCCTGCCATTACAGAGAGACTCCACCATTATAAAGGCAGGCCACCATTGCCAAGGCAGTTCTAACTATATCCGTATAAACAGGACTGCAGGGAAGTTCACATGGCAGCTGGGTGGAGCCCACAGCTGCTCAGCAAAGCCTCTGTAGGCAGACAGTGACTAGGCTGCCTCCTGGCAGGGCAGGGC
>CAUYLG010024107.1:0-18552 GCA_963573385.1 Cacajao melanocephalus
GGCTCCTCCGCCGGGAATCTCCTAGTCTGTGGGCAACAAAAATTCGTCTGAAAGTGCGGCGTCCACTCGCTCTCTGCGCTTTCACTGGGAGCTACAATCCTGAGCTGTTGTTAATCGGCCATCTTGGATCTCTCTCCCATGAATTTGTCTTTTAAACTAGAGAAGAATTTAAATAGTTACAAGCAAAACATATATATTGTGAATTCTCTAAGTTTTTATCGGTAAATTTTTGACTTGAAGAAAATTTATATATATATAAATATAAATATTTATATATATAAATATATATATAATGGTTGAGGCATGGAGGGTATTTAATTATTGGCTTTTGATTAAAAGGGCAGTAATTAGAAGTTTCTAAAGTATTATGAAACATGAACATACACAAAAACGTTATAAACCATTAAGAATACCATGGGAATAAAGTAAAATGTAGGGAAAATGGCAATGAGGAAATATAATGCTTTTTATCTGAAAATTGCTGGATATTTAAGGTATTTGACCACAAAAATAACAATCTCAATTAAAAAATGCAAAATCTCCATATATTGGCAATATAATGTGTATTGGGAAAATATTTATAATCTTAGTACAATTCTATTTTTGTTAGAATTTCAAGGATAATCCAAAAGTTATCAGAAATTTAAGACTTGAATATAAATATATATATAAAATATAAATATATTTTTATATACAAAATATAAATATATATGAATTTGATTTCAAATGTTAACATTGTTTATAAATGCATAATCTTATCCTTTTCAATCCATGTAATTTGAAATATAATTATACTTCAGAATTTTGTAAATAGTAAGGGGTATACAATTTTAAATCAAAGACTGTTCCCAAGGAACCTCACCCGTAGTTTAATATTCATGAGTAACTAATTATACAAATGTTGTTGAATTATCTTAGATAATTTACTAAAATCAAGAAAATTACTGTCAAAAAGTAGTTAGTATTTCCTATGCTAACTGAAATAAAAGCACCTTTTTAAAATACTGTTTGACATTTAGAAATTCAGGTGTTACCTCAGAAAATACGTTTAGGATATAATTATTTTAAGCCACCTGTATAAATGTACAGAGGCTTTTAGATTCCCTAAAACATGTTACATCTGTTATTATCCTTCAGGATTTTGCAGTAATAAGGAGTATACAATTTTAAATCTAAGAATGTTCCTATGGAACTTCACTCATAGTTTAATATTCATGAGTAATTATTTGAAAAATGACTATCCTTCAATTCTTTCTGTACAAGAATTGGCTGACCACTAAGTTAACTGAGCAGAGATATCAGTGGCCAATTTGATGAAGAATAGTGATTTTACAGATTAGTTCATGGTTGTCAGTAAATAACAGCAACAAACAATGATAAAAACCAATGACAGCACAGGAAAAACAACAACACAATCTTTGGAAGGGGGCTCTAATTTCCAGCGTTGCTATGTTATATTATTTAAAATGCCTATTTTTCAAAAAAATGCATATTTTTCAAAAAAAATTATTAGACATGGAAATAAGAAAGAATGGACTCTACGTAAGATGTTGTAAATACAAACAGTTTTTGAGGAACCTGTTTTAGAATTACTAGTAAAATATTTTAAATTTATTATTTTTAATATGTTCAAAAACTAAGTAAATCAATGTCTAAGAATTGAAGGAAGATTTGAAAGCCATGTCTGCATGAATACAGAATACTGATAAACAGTAGGGTTGAAATGAATTAACTAGAGGTACTGAAGTGTATTTGAGTTGAGAGAGTCAGCAAACTTTAATATTGGTCCATTTATGTTGTCCATGTTGAGTAAGAAATAGAAAAGAAAGTATAAAAATTAATCAAGTCTTAGAGACTTATGTGACACCATAAAGTCTACAATCATATTCAAAATGTAAATTCCAGAAGGCACATTCTTGGGGAGAAAGAGACAAAAGAATATTTGAAGAAACAATCACTAAAAACATTCAAAATTTGATTAAAAAAAAAAAACCAGCAACCTACGCAACCAATAAAGCTCATGAACTCCAAGTAGAATATACTAAAAGATATTCAGATGTACGCATATCATCATCAAAGTATAGGAAAATGGAGAACTTTGAAAGTAGCACAGGAGAAGCAAATCATCAACACGAGAATCCTCAATTCAATTTAATAGATGATTTCCATCAGAAACCATGGAGGTAATTAGGCGCTGATTTGACATATTTAAAGTAATTTGTAAATGGTTGTCAGTAGAATCTGTACATTTATTGAGATACAAAAATGTTTGTACAAAAATTAATAGATTACTGATACTATTAAGTATAAACATGTGGTAGATTAATTGCATCAATACCCCATTTCTTTTATGTCTGTATTCAATCTCTTGTGATGTTCCCTTGTGAAGGGGCCCCACCCTTTGTAATTTACCTTGGTCAAAGAATTTGGCAGAGGTCACAGTTTTTAGTCTTTAGTTAACTTTGTATAATGACACTTGCTTCATCTTGCATGTGTGTGATTGCAACTGGAATTGCTCTCTGAGTTTAGCTCACAGTGGTCTCAGTTCACCTTAGATGAATTCTACGTAGATCCAAAGACTCTACGTGACCCTTGGAAGAATAAGCGGTATAAGAGGGGTTTAGCAGAGCTGTCTATCCCTGAGCAGCTGAACCCTGAAATTCACAAGAAAGGAATGTTTATTATGTATGCTTCTGAGTTTCTGAATGGTTTGTAACTCAGAAGAAGCTAAAGCATATAGACCTATTTTAGTAAGAAAAGTGTGCATATTGTTAAGTGCGAGGAAATGTGTTCAGACAGATAAAGCTAATTAATAACAGTGTTCATTTTAGGATTATCAGTATGGGTACTTTTAGTTTTTCTGCATAATCATGTTTTATTTTGATATAGATGAAATTTTACATAAAAATTATAATAGATTAAAAATTGTCTTCCTTTTTATAGGCAATATATTAGTGTTGAAATTTTATTACTCCAAATATAAATTTTTCCTTAGAAAGTATTAAATGGTTTTTGACTCTCAATAAAATTACAGTGATAGGATTAAAAATATATGGATAAGGTATTTCATATTATAATCATTGTATTTAGTGAGTTTTACTGACTATATTTTGAATTGTATTACAATGTCAAAGTATTGTTGTACAGAATTGAAATATAGATTTTAGTTTCCATTTTCTTGCCAGTGTGTGAATAGTGTGTTTTTTGCCATTAAAAATGTTATCCACATTTCTGATGGCTATAAAGTAATTTTTCCAGGAATAATATCTTCAAAAATGTTAAAACGATGTTTAAAAATGTGCCTGCAGTTTTTAGTGAATCATATTTGATACAAAGGCAGAACATCTTTGCTTTTGATCAAAAATAGGTGAGATTAATTCATCAACAGATTTAAAATGTGCCCTGGGAGCCTTGTAGGTTTTGTAGTATTTTTTTTTTTTATTGCATTTTAGGTTTTTGGGTACCTGTGAAGAATATGCAAGATTGTTGCATAGGTACACACATGGCGGTGTGATTTGCTGCCTTCCTCCCCATTAACTACATCTGGCATTTCTCCCCATGCTATCTCTACCCAACTCCGCACCCCATGCTGTCCCTCCCCTGTTTCCCCCTGGCATACCCCAGTGTGTGATGCTCCCCTCCCTGTGTCCATGTGTTCTCATTGTTCAACACCCACCTATGAGTGAGAACATGCGGTGTTCGATTTTCTGTTCTTATGTCAGTTTGCTGAGAATGATGGTTTCCAGGTTCATCCATGTCCCTACAAAGGACACGAACTCATCATTTTTTATGGCTGCATAGTATTCCATGGTGTATATGTGTAGGTTTTGTAGTATTAAGTTGCTTTCATAGATGACTGTGAAAGTCTGAGGAAATTTGCAAGTTATTTTTCATATTTCTCTTTTCCTCAGTATTCACTTCCAATCCATCAACAAATCCTGAAACTACTTTTTTTTACCTCAACTTTTATCATTGTAGAGACAAAATAGAATTTTTAAAGTTAGAAATATGACTTTCTTACAAATATCTGGTAAGCATATGCTAAACATTGGTTTAAATCATTAATAAGGGAATTTGCAGGATGATAAAGGTAGTTCAAGGGGTATTTGGAGTACAGAGACTGTTGCTAAAGGTATACTGAAATAAATTTGCTAGGTTGGGCACAAAACTGGATAATAACTTGCAGAGCAATAAAGTTCTAAAAAGAAGTTATGTGTCTCTAATGGACAAAACTGGATAATACCTTGCAGAGGAATAAACTTCTAGAAAGAAGTTATATATCTCTAATGGACAAAAATTACAAATGAACATGTAACATTACAGAGTCTTAGCTTTAATAAATAAGTTAGATACTAGGAAGTTAAATCATTCTTGGGTGGTCCTGTGAGACAATGTCCTAGTATGACACTGAAATAACATGTAGCTATTACTGGCAATTTTTGGTAATTTTTAAATCAGTTCTCCATAGTTACAAATAACCTTCATCAAAAAAAAAGGGCCAATCTTCTGGTGTTTGGGCCTGATTGACATAGGTTAGTAAAAGGTATTAATAACAATGTAAACTTTTTAAGATTATGGTTAGCAAGTATACTAATTCAGTTTTGAGCAACTGTTATTGTCACAGAATTAATTTCTTTCTAGAGTTTAAGACAGTTCTTTTTGTAGTCTTGGACCAAGTCAGTTCTCCCTCATTTCTCCTGTAGTTCTCATGGATAATTGTAGATTGTACTGGGAATGCAACATTTTGAGACAGGGGAACTGGCCAGAAAAACCTGGCCTCTGATGCTGTTTCTCTGAGAAACAGGATTTGCTTCAATGCTTTTTCTCAGCATGCTATGTTTCTCCAGAGGTATAAAACTCAGGTGGGTTGTCGTTTTGAGTCCCTCAGCTGTGATGGAAGGGAGTCAAATGCGGACAAGATTTCAGCTATCCAGGATAGTTTTTATGAGCCTGATAAAGCCTGCTTGCACTTGAATCATAGGCTTCTGGTTTCCTTGTTCCCTACCTGTGAGAAATAGATTTGCTTTGTTTAATTTGTTGTGTGAATGCTCCTTCTCACTGGACCCATGCACATAGTAGAAAATTCAGTCCAAGATGCAGTAAGTTGTAATTATAACCAGTACAAAGAGAACTTGTTTAGAATAGAAATAATATTAAGGAAAACACTAAAAGTCATAAGAAAATCCTTAAATGAATTGTTTGGAATAACATATAACCACAAATTGTTTTCATTTTTGCTTTTTTCATCAAGTCTTTTTTTTTTCTTTAATTAAACTTGGGTTGGTCTTGTGACTTTCTGTAGCCAATACATTTCATTCCCATCTCCTTCTCCTAGGCTAACACTGTTTAATTTATAAGAAGACACTTCAAGACATGAATGGTGAATTTTTGAACTATGGTTAAGTAATTCTAGCTAAACAATCAGAAGACATTTAAATTACATTTCCAGGATTTTTTGTAATTTTTAAAATTTGCAGTAAATTAAGAATTATAAGATCTGGAATTATATTAATGTTAGTTATTTTACAGTTCTGCTTATGCAATACGTAAGCTTGATAGAATCTCTTGATGTCATTTTTTTTCTAATCCCTTACCTCTCTATCACTGACTACTGTGACTATGTACATGTCTAGAAGATTGTTAAATAAAGGTTGTGTTTAACAACTGTCACGTATTCTAACGAATATTCTTTTGTAGGTTCTGGAGAAATGGAATCTGCATAGGTCTCCTTCAGTGTATGAGGTTAAGATGAAAGCATTCAGAATAGAAATATAAAGATGTAACTAATCACACTGCATCCAGTTCAATACCTTCAGACCACAGAGGAGATAATTGAGGATGATATCCTTTAAAGTGACCAAATGTTTATATAAAAGACGTGTAGAAATAGGATGGGATTAGAATACAAAATTTGATAGAGCATTGCATATTTTACACAAGAGAAGGATAAGTTTTTGATGCAGTCATGTATGTGAATGTATATGTATATACATGAATTAGGTTAGAAGTGCCAGTGAAAATTGTGAAAAGTCTCCATATCCATTCAATCATTTGTTGAACTTGTCCACTTCTTGCATCCCCACTCTATTATCATAGTCGAGAGTACTATTATTTCACTTCTGAATTATTGCAAATGGTTAGCACAGATTGAGTCTGTTCATTTTCTGATACTCTAAAATTTGTCTTCTAAACTTAATTTATACCAAATAGATTTTCAGTTTTTAGAATTCCCTAAGTTTTATTTTTATATTTTTGTACCTCTTGGGTTTATTTTTTGTTGATGAGATACCATATCCACTGCTAATGGTGAATTTTCCAACTTACATATGACTTACTTATAATATTTTTTGAGTCCTCAGATCTGATTTAGGTGACTTTTCTACCTGCTTGTATACAAAATTGCTCGACCTCCATAGTTATTGTCCCCAGATTAGATTTTAATTGTCCGTTTGTTTATTTGTATCAGTAATAAGACCTCAGACTCTCTGAGATCTAAAAATTTGTTTTGTACAAATTTTATTGTACAAAAATAAAATTTGTATTTTTTATTGTATCTTTAGAATGTATTGTATCTTTAGAATGTATAATTATGCCTGATATTCAGTAATTATTGATTAAACTGATAGATGTAATATGAGGCTTGGCAAAGTATGAGCTCTGGGCCAACCATCCATTTTTGTAAATAAAATTTCATTTGAACACAATCATGCTCACTAGTTTATGCATTTTAATGGCTTTTTTAGCAGAGATAAAAATTGGAAGCATCACTCTATGATCTGCAAATCTGAAGTATTTACCATTAAATCTTTGATGAAAAGTTTGTCAACCATTGTTATAGGGATATGCAAGTTTTTTACTTCTTATTCAGGGAGTAATGGCACTTTGTATCTTTCAAGAAATTTTCTCTTTCAAACTAAGTTATCAAATTTATTAACATGAATCTGTTCAAAATATTTCTAAATTATTGTTTTTAACATCTGAGTATCTGCAGGGATTCTCCTTTTATATTGCCAATATTTATATTTCATGTGTCCCCTGTTATTTTTTTTTCTAATTAATTTGACTAGAAACTTATCAAACATTTTCATCTTTTAAAATAGGTAGCTTTTAGTTTCAGTAATTTCATTAACGTTTTGTTTTCAATTTCACTGAGGCTACAAGCTCTTTTATTTTTTATTTTATTCCTTCTGCTTTTTTTTTTTTTGACAGTATAATTTGCTCTCTATTTCCAGTTTTTTAAAAGGGTACTTATCTTGCTTAGAGTCAGTTGAGTTTATCATCTATAAATTGCTGTGTTTCCTCACCTTTAGAAAATTCTTATCCAGTATGTTTTCAAATTTTCCTGTGTTCACTTTTGTATTTTGGATGTCAATTGCACATAATGTCGAACTATTTGATGTAGTCACACAGTTCTTGGATGCTCTTTTGTTATTTATCTATTCCGTTTCTGTGCTGCTTTGTGTTATATTGGTATTAAAATTAATAGGATTTTAATATAATATTTCTATCCAAAATGTTGGTGGGCCCTATTTACTTAGTGAAGGGCTTAAAACTGACTGAGATTCTTTGAGGAAGAGGCAATTAGGTCTCCAAATTGCCTGTAGACTTGAATTGGAAAACCAATTCTTCTGTGGGTCCCCATCCTACTAGACTGCTCTTCAGATTTCAGACTTGCTAGCCCTCACAATTGCATGAATGAAGTACTTATAATTAATCCTACTGATTCTTTTTCTCTGGAGAGTCCCAAGGAATGCAACACAACACAAACCCACCTCCTAATTCCTGAGTTAGTGGTATGTATTTTTGTTGTTTGTTATAGTAGTATCTCATTTCCGGTGTCAATTTTTGTTCCATTTACGTATGTGTGTGAATCATCTCAAAATTTATGAGTTTAAAATAATAAAAATTTTATTTGCTCACAATTTGTGTGTTAAGAATTTTGCGATTGCAGCCCCGCATTATCTCGGCTCTATGATACCTAATTCTACAATTGGGGTGACTGAAATGGATGGCTTATGCTGGAATGGTGTGATTTAGACCATGTGTTTGTGGCCTCAGTCCCAGATGACAGCTAGATTCCTTGGTTCTTTTCTATATATCACTGTATCAAACTTGAACGTCTCCAAAGTATAGTCCTTTTGGTGTGTCAAGAAGGTTTGAATATAGAAGCACTTATCAAGACTTTCCGCGCATTATGTTTGCTATATTGGTCTGCTTTAGCTGCCATAACGAAAGGCCACAGGTGATGTGGTGTAAACAATAGAAATTTATTTTTCATTGTTCTGCATTCTGGAAGTCCAAGATCAAGGTACCATCAAGGTTGGTTTCTCTTGAGGCCTGTTTCCTTGTCTTGTAATTAGCCATCCTCTCTTTGTCTGCCCATGATTGTTCTTTGTGCATTCACATCCCTGTTATTTCTTCCTCTTCTAATAAGGACACCAGTCCTATTTGAATATAGCACCTCTGTCTCCACTCCAGAACAGAGAAAAATAAATTGGTACTACTATTTATATATTACCCTATCTGAAGTGTTTTGTTATCGTATTCAAAGTGGACTAAGACACTTTTGTGAAGGCTCAGTCTTCAAATATACTTACATTGGGGGTTAGGGCTTCAACCTATGAATTTAGAAAGTTGGATTAATTCAGTACATAACATTTTCTCGTGTTTCATTTGGTAAAGCAGGATAAATGGCCACGTCCAGAGTCAATTCAGCAGGTAGATCAGTATACTGGGGTAAGAAGATGGAGATGTGGTGTAATAGGTTTCCATCAACAGTTAGCCAACTGGATAAAATGTATTTACAACTCAGTGAAATTGCTACTTTTTGACAATCTTTTGTTTTTTACATAATCGTTCTTGTCATCTTCTTTTCTGTGCTATCAGTCATGTGTCACATGTTATTTATCTTCGACATTCCTTCGCAAGGAACACATTAACCTACTACTCTGAAGTCAAAAATGTCTTATTAAGGAAATTACTTAAAGAAGAGAGCAATCACAAATTTAATAGTTTTTTGGGGTATAATTAAATCTCTCGTCATTACAGTGTGATAGAGATTAAATAAGTAACTCTTAAATAAATATTAACTTATTTAGAGAGTAAATAAGTAACCCCATGTATACTAAAAAGGAAAAAAATAATTAGACATGGTGGTATGTATCTGTGGGGCAGTTACTGAGGCAGCTGAGGCAGGAGGATCGCTTGAGCTGAGGTCATCAAGGGTGCAGTGAGCCATTTTTTTGCCACTGCACTCCAGCATGGGCAACAGAGCATCACCTTATCTTTAAGAAAAGTAAATATATATAAATAAAAGAGAGAGAAATGAAGAGAAAAAGAATTACTACTTGATTTGGGATTTGGTTGGGTGATTTAGGGAAGGTCCCAAGGAATTGAGGGTTTCCTATAGATTCGGTGTTAATATGGGGAGGAAGACTACTTCTCGAGTTAGTGTACCTAATCATCGAAAACTAAACATCCCAATGTACCTAATCTTTGGACATAAAACAGATCATACCTTTAAACCTGGGATTGATAAAGCATTCCTATTTTCTGGGTATGGAGAAAGTTTGGGATTTTGTACTTCAACGAGTTTCTTCTGTGTTCAAATATTACGAAGTAGTCTTGTTTTGATTTTATATATCACGATCAGAGAAATTCCTTGTCTCGTGTTAAGGTTCTGTGAAACTTCATGTTCAATAGGAGAGCACCAAAGCTAGTTGTCTGTATGTCAGGGGCTGCATTTTCTTTCTAGTTACTGTTATTTCATTCTAAATTAGTTGGGAATGTAATACTTAATAGAAACTTCTGTTTCAACATGTTCAAAGGAAATCTTTCATATGTCAAACTATTTGGGGTTTATCTGTGTTAGTTCCATGTTTATACTTTTAATTTCATGGTTTTGATATCATTGAGTTTCATAAAATCAATAGAGGAAATTCCTTCCAGGTATGTGCACTGTGAATGCAGCACTTCTCCTTATTTTCAGGGTGTATATTCTCTAGATTTGTATGTTATGTGGGGCTGCTTCTAGGCCAAATTTTAGTACATCAAGGCTTTTTGTTGTGGTGGTGGTATTAAAACACTCTGTGTCACCTTTCTCTGCTATCATTCTGTTAGCAACCGCTGTTACTGCTTCAGGTAGTTAGAATCTAGACTTTGCCTCTCAAGCACCATGGTTAGCCTATCATTTCCAGCTGAGTGCTTTGGGCCTTTCCTCCTTAATTACCCATCAGGATATACTTGCCCTACTCCATTTCCTCTGTTCCCACAGCTGCATTAAAAATTTGGCTAACAAATCGTTGTTAATGCTTTATTACTTTTTTAACATTTCATGACAAATCGGTTTTATTGTGGCTTCATGGAAAAACACTTTTGACTTCAAAATATGAAGGGTTTCTGAACTGGAAGTGAATGAGTTATTTGGGTCACTCAGATCACTTTTCTCCCCCTCAAATTTCCCAAACAATGCTGGTGGTTTTCTATCCTCTTCTTTCTGGTTGCTAACTATTGTTTTTATACAAATCTGAGTAAAAGGATTTGCTTATTAATGTTCTGCCAGGATTTGAACAATGAAATTATCATCCTCATTCTCAAAGGGCTTTAAAGGACACTTTGTACTTTGGAATACCGGTTTCTTATAGGGGATGAAAGGAAGTATCTTTCATTATCTCGTTCCTTATTTTCAAACAACAATATTTCTCCCTAAATCATATTTCTGTGTGTTTGAGATATAAGATTATTCTGATTTTAGTAATAAATCCAAATAGTTACTCAACTCAGCAGATGGTTATTATCATTTTCTTCAGCAACAACAAAAAATAATCTCCATTATCAAAAAGAAAATGCTTTGTGGAAAGGATTCAAAGAAAAAAGTCATAATATTTGTTAGGGTGATTAATTAATTTTATCAATTTGCCTTGACATCAAAGAGGGTTTCACATATCCTGAGAATACCACATGGCCTCCTTAATTGTTAAATTTCTCTCCAGAGATGAAAAATTTAAATAGTTTTACTACTGAGTAATGTATTTAATGTGTGTGCTAGAATGATTTCCACTGGTTATTTGAAGTTAACTCTTGCCAACATTACTTGCAGAAAACGGCTTTTAATTGTTAATGCAGCAAAACAGATGAACTGGTTTCTATCATTTGGAGTAGGTGCTCCAGTTCAGCGGTGACGAATGCGTGGGTAAAACATTAATGTAATTCCTGACATTTCTTGGGAAGAAAGATGGCTTTAGCATGCTTTTTATAAGATTATATAAATAAAAACGGGGACTTCAGGAAAGATAATTACTGAAATTTGAGTTTCAATATATTAATAATTATAGAAAATTTGGGCAATATTACTTAATCATAAAATAATACAATGTTTGTAATACATTGTTGAAAAGAATAAAGCTCAGAACCAACCTCCCAGAGAAATATAAGATATAATGTAAAAATATGCAACAAATTCAAGATTGTGTAAAATAAGGAGAATTTAGCTGTTAGAAGTAAATGGTAGAGATAATTTTTTGTCACAGTTTTTTGAGGAATTAAGTATATTAGGATTTTATTAGGGCTACCATGAACTTCGAAAATCATTTGTAATAAAAACTTCTCCTGAGTAAAGTACAACAAAACTCTAGCTAACACTGTTGTTTACCTGTAATACAGTTCTCCAGAGGAAAAAGAACAAATACAATATATAGGGAGAGATTTATTATAATAAGTGTGTCACATAATTGTGGAAGATTAGCATTCTCCACTGATACGCTGTCTGCAAACTGGAGACTTAGAAGATCTCGTGGTGTCATTTAGTCTAAGTTTTAAAACCTAGAATTCTCGTAAACCTGTGGTATAAGTCCCAGTCCAATAATAAGCAACAATGGATATTCCATCTAAAGCAGGAAGAGAAGAAGCAAAAAGAGGTAAATTCTAGAACAGAAAATCAAACACCACATGTTCTCACTCCTAGGTGAGTGTTGAACAATGAGTTCACTTGGACACAGGGAGGGGAACATTGCACACAGGGTTATGTTGGGAGGTGGAGGATTAGGGGAGGGACAGCGGGGCCTCTGGAGATTGGGGTGGGATAACACTGGGATAAGTGGCCTATCTAGATGATGGGGATGTAGACAGCAAACCACCATGGCATGTGTGTACCTATGTAACAGTCCTACAACATCTGCACATGTATCCCAGAACTTAAAGTACAATTTAAAAAAAGAGGTGAATTAATTTTTCCTTTACCTTTAGTTTTATTTAGGCTCTCAAGGAATTGAATGATGCCCAAACACATGAATGGTCCTGTTAACTTGACACACAGAATTAACCATCATATTATCTTTTTAAATGGGAATATTATTTATAAAACTATTTATGTCACTAGAGTAATTTTCTCATGAAATCCACTCTATACTAAAGTTTATAAAGGCTTATATTTTAAATAAAGTTAATATTTTCTTTAGATTAAGTTATTAAACAATTTTACGTTGTTATGTGACGTTTATTTGTGCAATTAACTACATCGTCTTATTAATAAATGTGTCAAACATACTGTTAGTTTACTTCTTGAATTCTAGTCAGAGGCACAAAGTTAATCCTACATTAACCTCAGAAACATATCTACTCTTGAAAAAAGATTCCAATTAGAAAAATACTCCATATTAATTGAAGTCAACTTGTAAAAATATAGGTCATCAAATTTGAAAATAGAATTCTATCATTAAATTAGACTTCTTAAATGCTAAAATTTGGGACAGATAGCCTCATTAATATATCTTCGTCGAATCATATTTTAGTGATAGGGTATAGAGTTTTAGGGTCTTTGTGCTTCTTTTTTCCCTGGGCTTCTAGATGGTTCAAACCAAGTGTATACATATATATACATATATTTGAATCTGGTGAACCAATCGTGTAAATCCCATTTCAAATACAAGTGAAGTTTGTCATATACATATATGTAAGTATATATATGTGTCTTTTTATTTGTGCTTGGATTTGTGTATATACATATGTATGTGTATGTATATAATATACTTGTTCAGCTTCGAGAAGTAGAATTTGTTAAGTATGTAAAATACACATCAGCCTTGTCAAACTATGTTGGCTCCCAAAGAAGATTATAGTCCCTAATTGGTCTATAAATGAAGGCATTTTAATAGTTTCGATTGTGTAATACTTTTAGCAGCTGTAATACAACAGTGTATTTAAAAATTTAGAATGTATTTCTTACTCATGCACACTGTAAGCATAAGAAGTCAAGAAATTGATCTATGAGTATACAAAAATCCAGGGTCTATGTTGTTGCTTTACTTGTACATTGTGTATTGCTAGAGTCGTGCAAGTAAAATGGCTCTTTGAGAAAATAATACTGATTTGTGTTGTTGATTTTTGTTGCATAAATACTCCAACAATATCCAATTTTAGGGTGCCAGTGTTTGAAACCCTAGATTGCAGCGTTCCAGCTCTGGTATAAGTAGCTCCAGCACTCTACTGGGAATTGCCATAATCCCCATGTTTAAGAAGGCTCATTAGAAGTCTTATAGCCAGAGGATGAAGTCCTTTATCTTATGAGTGTCACTTTATGTTGTGTACACATCATTTCCATTTCTATCCTACTAGTCAGAAGTCCATTACATGTGCATGTTTAGTAGAAGGAGTGGCTATGAAGTGTCTTCTTTAGTTTGTCTACTTGATTATGTGTGTAGCTACAAACTAGATATCTGGTTCTTAGGAAAAAAAGAAGAAAAGACATTGGTGAACAATAACAGATTTTTGCCATGAATAGGTATTTAAATCAGTGTCAATTTATAATCTTAATTATAAGAGTGCAATAATGACTCAAATTAAGCAAGATTATATGAATAAGTTAATACAAGACAGGTATTAATTTGAAATGAGTGTTCAATTTCAAGTAACAGAGAAATGAATACCAAAGTTACTAATAACAGGCAAAGAACAATGCAGTGCTAAGTTAAAAGAATGACAAGAATAATAGATGTTCAAGAAGTTAAGTATGCTCTGTGTGCACTAATTATCATTATACATTTTTCTGGAGGTTCTCTGATTGGCATATTAAAAATTGCATTACAGTTGAATGACTTAAGGAAAACATTCAACATTGAGAAGTCTTTCCCATTCCCCAGCTGTTTATTACTGAAAACAAATTAATAATGATAGTTTGAGAATTTTATATTCCTAAGAGTTCAGATAGAAGAATAAGTAATCTATGAGAGGTTGTCTATAATCAGTTGAACAATGGGACTGTCTGTTTATAAAGTCTATCACAACAAGTACATTTAATATAAGATTGTAGAGTTTGCATTAAAAGTATGTTTATATTACTGGACAATGTTCTTTAGGCCCACAAAGCAAAATAAAATAACATTTCTATGCTAATTAGTGACCCTGCCTACAATGTGGTACCCCACCCACTTACTTTAAAATACCACCTTTTAGGCATCCTGACCTTCTGTAAGATATTAAACTATAACCTGAAAGAGTGGTTGCAATGACCTTCTTTCCTTATTGTCCCATGATTCTCAATCAAATAACATATTTGGTAATTTAAATTTTTTAATTCTTCTGTTATTTTGGTGGAAACATTCTAAAAAGGGGATTTTTATGTATTTTTTTCACCTACTGTTGTTCAATAAATTAAAGAAAAAACAAAACTCTTGCTCCTAATACAAAGAATTGATCCTAGAATAGCTTTCACTTATGTAAATATGTTTTCCTTATATGTATGCTTTTCAATACTCCCATTTTATCATATTATTTTCTATTCTGAGACTCTGAGTCTTTGAAGGTTTATGGTTGATATTTTTACTTTTTAAAATCAGTATCAATGTTTCATTATTATTATTATTTGCCTGATACAGCTACTCATTTCCCTGTCTATGTTATACTTCTTTTTTGTGTGTTTCTAATAGGGTTGATGTTTTCAAAGACCACTGGATGTAGACACAGATATGAGTTAATGTCTCGCCATTTTCTTTTCTATAATTTTGGCCTAATCTGCTGATCTCCCTGACCTTAGTTTCTACATTTGCAAAATGGGGATAATATTACCTCCCTTAGTGATTTATAGTGATTTGGAGGGCTTATTTTATAAATTAACGATCGTATTTTGAAAGTTCCTCTTATTCAGATTCTGTTCAAAACGGTGACTGGAATTGAGATTATATTAAAAATCACTGATCTCTGTCTTCACATTTTAGAACACATGGAAATAAACTGTCTCACCATAAATGTTTTTTTAAATCCCTTAATTGCAGTATATGAAGACATTGGAACCAGTATATTTATTCTAGGAAATGTTATCCTAGAGGGTCATACTCTAATGATAACAATAATATATAATACTTATTGAACAAACAGTACATAAAAACCACTGTTTTAAGTGCTTTATAATCATTAACTTATTTAATTCTCACAAGAAACCTCTGCAGTAAGTATTAAAGAAGATTAAGGTAGATATTGCTAGTGCTGTCTCTTCAAATTCAGCCGGCATTCAATGCCAGAAGGCCAATTTTTCTATAACATATGTTTATTGCATCTCTTTATCCTTTTTCTTTCTTTCTTTTTGTTTCTGTGATGGATTCTCACCTTGTTGTCCAGGTTGGCGTCTAGTGCTATGACCTCTTCTCACTGCAACCTCTGCCTCCCAGTTTCAAGTGATTCTCCTGCTTCAGTCTCCTGAGTAGCTGAGATTACAGGTGTGCATCACAGCTACTGGCGAATTTTTTGTATTTTTAGTAGAGATGGGATTTCATCATATTGGTAAAGCCGGTCTTGAACTCCTGACCTCGTTTTCCTCCCTCCTCAGCCTCCTAACATGTTGGGATTTCTGGTGTGAACAACTGCTCTTAGCCCTCTTTGTCCTTTTAACACTTACTGAGAATCCTATAAATGTTAGACTCGTTGGGTTAATTTCTGTGTAACTGCGAATATGCATTTTGGTGTGTTAAACTGAAAACTCCTATTGTGTAACTTGAGAATTTCCCATTTAAACTTGTTTTTGCTTATATTTTTTCTCATAAAATATTACTTTGGAGAGACAATTTTCACTTTTCGTTTTTACCTGTTATAGCTTTCCCCAACACCTGTTCTCTATTTAGTATTTCTTTTAAGTGTGTTTTTGATAGAGTGTGTAAAAGAATTATTTTTTTCCTGATTCAATCCAAGAATGTCTGTTTTAGTGGATAATACAATCCAATTACATTTGTTGTAATTTGTGTGTTTTATTTTCCAATCTGTTTGTGTTTTCTGTTAAACAGGCATGTCTTTGTCATCTTTGCTTTTTTGTATCTTACATTTGCTCACATTTGTTTTAGTATATGATATTTAGTTATTTTAACCAGTGTATGTAAATAACTTGTTATATTTGAATTTATTCTGCTACTTTATAGTGCTTCCTGATGTATTCAGAAGTTTTGAAAAATTTGAAACCATTTCTTATTCAAGTATTTCCTTATCACATTCTTCATCTTCTATTGTTTATGAAATCCAAGTACCTGTTGGTTGACTCTTTCACTGTGACTCACATATCTTTATATATTCTTTTCATATTCCATTCTTTGTGCTTCAGATTGGATTTATTTTCTCAAATACTTTCCAGTTTACTGCTTCTCTCTTGAGATTTGTCTAATCTTTTATATTAGACTTTGTTTAGTACTTAATTTTAGATATTTTCAGTTCTAGAATTACTATTTGATTCTTCATATACTTTCTATTTCTTGGTTGAAATTGTGTTTTTTTGTAATTTAATGTTCATGCATATTCACCTCCATTATTTTAAAATTATGTATTCCAAATTTCAATGTATGGATCTCCAGTGGATATATTAGCTGACTTTTCTCTTCATTTTATTTTCTGTTAATTATTTCTTTTCATTTACATTTATGTATTTTTTTCTGCTGCCTGTTTTTTATTGAGTGGTATTGTATGTAAAAATCCTTAGATGTGATTTTATGTTTTTAGATCAAATTATCTTTCTTTAGAGAGGATTTTCCTTTTCCTTTTGGTAAGTAGTTTAGTAGTAGCTGGTTTAAATTAATCTAATTATACTTTTAACTGATTGAAAATCAGGACACATGTATGTATGTATGTATGTATGTATATGTGTATGTATGTGTGTATATATATATATATATTAGCATGTATCCTTTGTAGACAAAGTAAATATTCAGGGTGTATAATACGACCCCTATTTCCTAGTTTTATCTCAGTTTCAATTTTTGTCCTCAGCATTGAGAGACTGCAAAGAGCATTTATTTTGCAGCTTCTTAACCTCTCAGCTGGACTGTTTTCCTCTTATCTTCTCTAGAGATACTGCTCTAGAATGTAATAATGACTCTATCGGAACATATATTTCTCTTCTTCTCAACCTCAAAACTTCTGATGTCCATTAATCTTCTCAGTTATTCTATGCTTTCAAGGAATCTCAGACACTGTTTCCTCATTATCCTGGACTGTATAAAACACTGAGGTTCAGCTATCCCTATGTTTCTCTAAGCCTTTCTATTCTACTGGCCAGCAATCATGGTGTAAATGGTAGCCATTTGTAAGACTGCTGTTTTTGGAGCAATTTAGGATGCTAAGGTACAGTTTTCTCATGCTGTAGATCTTCCAATGCTATAAGGGAAAGAAGACGTATTTGTAAGGGTTTCTGTTGTCCCAGTTAACTCCGAGAGCTTAGCCTTGAGCTTAGGTCATTGGGTCTTTTTGGAGATACTTAGCTGGGCTTAAAATCCAGTCATCTTTCTGATTTTCTCTTCTTATGCTTTCTTGTTCAAATCTTACCGATTAGAGACAGGAAACAACTCTTGTGTACTTACTTATTATTTTCACTTTATGCATTACAAGTCTAAACATGCTTTCGGTCTTGATATTTAAAGTCAAGCTTTTTAAATAACTAAAAAATATAATAACTGTTTTCTGTCTTAAACATTTGCTCTTGTAATTTGAACCCAGAGCTCTAAAAATTAGTCTTTTCTATAGTTTTATAAAAGTCAAGTGCAATGTAAGTAATTTGAGTCTTTCTTTTATCATAAAGTAAGATAAAAGCATATATAAAAATCCTTCTTGATGTTTACATGATTAGAAGAGCTAAGATCAAGAGTAATCTTCTACTAAATAGAATGCTAAGTCTGTGGTGTCCTGAGACAGATGATATAGGTAAAGTGACAATAATAATGTCAGTTATTTATTCAGTCCATGCTATGTTTCTTTTTTTTTTTTTAATTGTATTTTAGGTTTTGGGGTACATGTGAAGAACATGCAAGATTGTTGCATAGGTACACATGTGGCAGTGTGATTTGCTGCTTTCCTCCCCTTCACCTATATCAGGCATTTCTTCCCATGCTATCTCTCCCCACTTCCCCACCTCCCCCTGTCCCTCCCCTATTTCCCCCCCAACAGACCCCTGTGTGTAGTGCTCTCCTCCCTATGTCCATGTGTTCTTATTGTTCATCACCCACCTATGAGTGAGAACATGCGGTGTTTGATTTTGTGTTCTTGTGTCAGTTTGCTGAGAATGATGGTTTCCAGGTTCATCCATGT
>CAUYLG010024108.1:0-19420 GCA_963573385.1 Cacajao melanocephalus
CCATGAAAAAGGATGAGTTCATGTCCTTTGCAGGGACATGGATGAACCTGAAAACCATCATTCTCAGCAAGCTGACACAAGAACAGAAAATCAAACTCTGCATGTTTTCACTCATAGGTGGGTGTTGAACAATGAGAACACCTGGACACAGGCAGGGAGCATCACACACTGGGGTCTGTGGGGGAAGGAAATAGGGGAAGCACGGGGGGGGTGGGGAGTTGGGGAGAGATAGCATGGGGAGAAATGCCAGATATAGGTGATGGGAGGAAGGCAGCAAATCACACTGCCACATGTGTACCTATGCAACAATCTTACATGTTCTTCACATGTACCCCAATACCTAAAATGCAATTTAAAAAAAAATCCAAAGGTTAAAACAAAATATATTTTGCCAGCTTCCCCTAAGTGAATCCCAACAGTTATAAAATAAAATCGTTAATGACTTCATAATTCCATTGAGTTCATAAAATGTATCAATGAAACAATATTTTAAATAAAATTCACAGCCTTCAAGAAAAAAAAACCATAACTAAAGGAGCTCCTCTTCACCCTGGAAATATGATTTACCAGTTTATGGAATCAATAAACTCATCTGTGAAGACATCATGAGACAAAGTGTTTGCAGCATCGTTAGAAGACCTCCTCTTGAATCTTGAGCTCATTATGCCCTAAATGTCTTGACTTTGGATAATCATCCCAAGTCTGTTTCTTCTGATAACTCAGGTAAAATGTCAAGGTAGAGTGGCAAATGGGGAAGAGCAACCCACAAATTTAGATTTTGAGGAAGTTGGAACATACTCTTGCCAGAAAAAAAAATCCAACTCTAAAGTCTTCAGATTTCTTTAATATAATGGAGAAACGTTGCTTAATATCCTTATTTGTTTCATTATTTTTACTCCCCATTTCCTACTTACTGCTTTGTGTCAGTTCCTGCATGATGAAGGTGAACAGGCACCTAGTTGAGTATGGATGCATAAGGATCTCAGGGGAAAATCTCCCCCACCATGACCCAGCCCCAAATCCTGCAACACTGCATGATATGTGCTGAGGCTCAGAAACCAATACCCCAAAATGTGGCACTTTGACAGACTGAAGTGAAGGAGTCCAAGGTCTCTCTGTCCTCCCTCTCTCCCACTGTCTCTCCCAAAGAAGGTGGAGTTCCTTTATTTACCTAAGACATAGACCCCCACAAGGAGAACAACTGTTTTTCAATGCCTTCCTGTTATATCATTATCTATTACAGAAAAGATGACAAAGATAAGACCACACTTGAATAGACACTTTTCCAAAGGTCTTCATTTTCAAAGACAATTATTTCCAAGTTATACTCTGTTCTAGTAATCTCCTCACTGCTGGAGAAAAGGTAAAGATTTCTCACCAGCCACCCAGGCTCCTGGTCTCTCTCTCCCTTTGTGCAATCCAGTTGAGTGAACAATAATAGTCAGTTTGTCTCCATATTTTCATCGAACCTTTGTGGGGGCCAAGAGCCTTAACCACAACACTGCCTTGCTTCCCTGTGTAAGCTCCTAATTTTAACTGGCTCTACCACTCAGCAGCCCAACAATCAAAGTAAGTGATTTAACTTTCAGTGTTTGTCTTTCTTGGCTATAAAAAGAAGATTAACTGTGTGGTCTGCAGAATAATTGTCTCCCCAAGATGCTCATGTGTTAATACTGAGAACTTGTGACTTCGTGTGACCTTACACAGAAAAGGGATTTGAATGAAGGAGGCAGGTGAAATTAAGGTTCCCAGTCAGCAGTCCTTGAAATGGGGAGATGATTCTAGGTTATCCAGTGGACCTACAGAATCACAGGGGTCCTTATAAGTGGAAAAGGGAAAAGAAAAGCGGAAGAACCAGAAAGATGACAGAATGAGAAAGACTCAATCTACTGACATTGAATATACAGAAAGAATTAAGCAAAGCAAAGTAGGAAGTCTCCAGAATCTGGAAAAGACAAGGAAAATGTATCCTCTAGCAGAGCCTCCAAAAGTAATAGAGTCCTGACGATACCTCAATTTTTGTCTCCTAAGGGTCATTTTGGACTTCTGAACTCTGGAACAGTATACAGACTCTAACTCTGTACTAACTTGTAACTGCAGCACAGATAGGAAACTAATACCAGTGGTAACTATGGGATAGAGTGGTTGAGAGCAATGAGTCAATATAAAAACCACTTGGAACATGTTCTAGTACAGAAGAAAAGCTACATAATTGTCAATCTATATTACAACTAATAACCAAAGACACAATTCTGAATTAAGGAAGCAAATTAGCAGGTAGAGTGGCAAAATAAAAGGGAGAGTATTAGATTGTACATAATGATATTTGAGAGCAAACAACTCCCCTTAAGTAAATAATATCCTGTTCTATCCATCATTACTATTTATTTGTTTTGTTTTTTAGATAGAATCTCCCTCTGTTGCCCAGGCTGGAGTACAGTGACCCCATCTTGACTCACTGCAACCTCCACCTCCTTGGCTCAAGTAATTCTCCTGTCTCAGTGTCCAGAGTAGCTGGAATTACAGGTGTGCACCATCACATCCAGATAATTTTTGTATTTTTATTAGAGATGGGGTTTCACAATGTTGGCCAGGCTGGTCTTGAACTCCCAACCTCAAGAAATCCACCCACGTCGGCTTCCCAAAGCGCTGGGATTACAGACATGAGCCACAGCACCAAGCCCCATCATTGTTTTGATTACAAAAGCATTGTAATATATCATATCAGGTGTATTTATTTCCTAGATGTTCAAGATGTATTTATAATTGTACTCATTTGACAAATAGCAAAACACTACTCACATAAAATAATGTGCTTTGAATGTGAAAGGTTTAATATTAATGATGAAAGCTCTAGAACATTTTGTAAAATACTAGAAGCCATCAAAAAAATAATAACATTAAAAAATGTAAATAGGACTAGGACTGAATTCAATGACTTTATGGAATTGGGCAAGTCTCATATCTCTCCCCACTATGATTTGAATGTTTATATCCTTTCAAATTCCCATGTTGAAATCAGGACCCCCATGATGATAGTATCAGAAGGTGAGGTCCTTGGGAGGCAATGAGGTCATGAGATTGGAGTTTCATGAATGGGATTAGTGCACTCATAAAAGAGAACCCAGCTCCCTCGCCCCTTCCACCACATGAGGGAGGATATGGGAGAAGGCAACATCTACAAACCAGGATGTGGTTCCTCACCAGACACTGAATCTGCCACACCTTAGTCTTGGACTCCCCAGTCTCAACAACTGAGCAATAAAGATCTGTTATTTATAAGCCACAGAGTCTATGGTATTTCCTTACAAAAACCTATATGGATTAAAAGATTCCCTATGTGCTCTCTAACACTACAATGGTTTTCAAATATAAAAATGCAGATATCTATCTCTTAGTTAGACAAAGGTCGACAGCTTGTGACTCCAAAAATTATGGGTAGTATCATAATAAAGGCAGTTAGTACATAATAATTATATGAAATAATTTAGGATAATTAAATGCCATTGTGTTCATCCACTGAGCTCTGGTCTGATACCTGACACAATGTGTTTTGCTTTAGGTGGAAGTGGATCCTATATGTACATTAATACATTGATTTTTTTATCCTCTAAACTCCGTGTGGGAAGGTGCTATGTGTTATGATACTTTTGTAATCAGTGAATAAGACAATCCCTGCAAGTAAACCACAGTGATTTTCCAACAACTACTTCACTTCCTTATACCTGTTTCTACCAATGGAAAGTGGGACCAGATGAACCTGCCTAACCTGCTGACAGAATAAAATACAACCTCAAATACAAAAAAAGTTTCCAAATTTGAAAGCAACAAATGCTTATCTGACTGTCCTAGTGAACAATTAGTATTTCATTTATTTTCAAAAAAACTATTGCAGTGCAGTGACAGTGACCATAATTGCCATCATGCAAATCCATCATGATGTGTATAGTTCAACAAAGCATGAGAAATATACTTCTTTCATAGAGTTATGCTAAAAGTAAAATATACAAATGCTAGGTGGCCAGGTGTCGTAGCTCACACCTGTAATCCAGGGAGGGCAATGCATAGCACCAGAGGCTAGGAGTTTGAGACAAGGCTAATTAACATAGGAATCATGTCTACAAAAAACAAATTTTAAGTCAGCTGGATGTGGTGGTAGATACCTGTGGTCCCAGGGGAATCTGAAGTGTGAGGTGGGAAGATCACTTGAGTCTAGGATCAAAAGTAGTAGTACAATAATGCTGCGTTCTAATTTGATTGCACTGTGGTCTGAGAGACTGTTATCATTTCCATTCTTTTCCATTTTCTGAGGAGTGTTTTACTTCCAATTATGTGGTCAATTTTAGAATAAGTGCAATGTGGTGCTAAGAATGTGTATTCTGTGGTTTTAGCGTGGAGAGTTCTGTAGATATCTATTAGGTCTGCTTGGTCCAGAGCTGAGTTAAAGTCCTAAATATCCTTGTTAATTTTCTGTCTTGTTGCAATCCACAGACAGTGTGGATGTTAAAGTCTCTCACTATTATTGTGTGGGAATTTAAGTCTCTTCGTAGGTCATGAAGAACTTGTTTTATGAATCTAGGTGATCCTGTATTAGGTGCATATATATTTAGGATTGTTAGCTCTTCTTGTTGCATTGATCCCTTTACCATATTAATGCTCTTCTTTGTCTTTTTTAAACTTTGTTGGTTTAAAGTCCATTTTATCAGAGACTGGGATTGCAAACCGTGATTTTTTATTTGTTTGTTTGTTTTCTATTTGTTTGGTAAATATTGTATGTGTCTTTGAATCTATTTTTTTTTTGTAATGTTAACTTTCACTTCTTGATGTTATTTTCAATGCAGTACCCTATGATATCTTCCCTGGAGCAGAGTCATAGCCACAAACACAAGGTTATCACTTCATTTCCATCATGCTACCACGCTATTTTGTTGCTGTTGTTGTTTTGTTGTTGTTGTTGTTGTTGTTATTAAGTAAAGTGAAAGTAAAGCATTCTTTGGGAAATGCTTGGGGAAAAATAATATTCCATTTGGAGGCAGCAATATTTTGCTTCTTTCCCTCTAAGTGACAGCAATCTTAAGTCTCTGTCCCTAGGATGGAACTTAATTTTCAGCTTCCTCGGTATATTAGCTGCTATCAGAAATATGAGAGTGGGCCTTTTGGGAATTTGAACTCTCTACCTCTTTTGACAACTGTGTATGAATGTAAATAAATTTTAGCAGTGTTACAAAGAACCCTCAAGTGTTTAGTGACTGCTTTAGTAATCTATTACATCGTAATTATACCTATGCACACAGACGCTCATACCATGGAACTGACATGAATGCATAGATTTAGAGTGGTAGACTACAAAGGAGTGAAACTACCTCTAAACATAGATTTAACTACTATTATTTTATGGTGGTATTATTAATTCAATAATAATTTTTGACTATGTGTTGTAGTAGGCCTGTTTCTTGCTGCTTTTAAGAGAATATCTGAAACTGAGTAATTATGAAGAAAAGGAATTTTTTTCTTAAAGTTCTGGGAGCCGAGAAGTCCAAGGTCAAGGGGCTGTACTGGTGAGAAGCTTCTTGCTAATAGGGACTCTCTGCTGATCCCTGAGGTGGCCCATGTTATCGCATAGCCTGAGGGTTGAGTGCTACCTCAAGTCTCTCTTCTTCTAAACCAATTAATCCTTTTACACATTAATCCATAATCCTTAAACCAGTCGCCTCTTTAAGGCCCACCTCCTGATATTACCACACTGAGATTTAAGTTTCAACCCAAGTTTTGAAGGGAATATTCAGACAATAGCAGCACAGTATTAGATGGCATCATGATTACAGTAACATATTTCCTGTATGCAGGAGATTGTTTTTTATCTGGTAGAGAGGTAAGACATTTAAGTTAACAAAAGAGAAGGGAAGGTTAGAATGGGGGTGACCTCTTGAATACATGATTCTAGAAGGGAAGCATGTTATGGAAGGCTTCCCTGAGAAATGACTTTCAGGTGAATGTGGAATCATTAGGAACTCCACTGCAAGAAGAAAAATCAGGAAAGGGAAGAAGTTAGCTGTGAGGATTTACTTAGAGTAGTGGCAAAAATATTAAGGGAAAAATATTAAAGTTATAGAGTATAGTCTCAAAGTTTTTTAGGAGGCCTAAGTGTTTTTTTCTATAGTTCTTGGCTTAAGGCAGCCAGAGTCTTTTTGCAGGAGCCAGAGAGATTTCAGTGCAAATACAAAAGAATGTGAAGAGTTTACCTAACTTGTTTACTTAATGTAATCTTAAAACTAACGTTTGAGCCAGATGGCCCTCACAGGGAGAGGTCAACTGCCTTACGGCTTGGAACTTATCCTTTAATCTTCTCACTCAAGTGGTGTTGACTCAAGCCTTTGTCAACTAAACTTTACTAAATAAATGCCAGTCTTACTGGCAGCTGAGGGCCAGCAATCACAACTATTTACAGGACTCTCTAAGGACTCTGTAAGCAGCCACAGACACTCAGGCAAACTGGCAAAGCATAATACCTATCAGTGTACTTTATTCATCCTTTGTTGAGTCAGGGTCTGCAGGACAGTCCCCCACAGGGGGCCACCCCAGCAGGTAGCAATAACAGAGACAAGAGATCTGTGGCTAAACACTGCAAGTTTCAAAAGATTCTGTCCTTCAACATATCTGGAACACAAGGTATGTAGATGAATATCAAGAAATTGGATACAAAAGGGAATTCAGTGACAAATCACCTAGGACCATTTTACTGCCTATCAGTCTTTGGTCACATACGATAATATCCAAAACATCTTACATCAAGTATGCAAGTTAGGATAGAATTCCCAAGGGAGATGAAGCAAGGAGGAGTGAAAGAGACGAAGAAGGAAAGTAAAGAGAAAAGCAGTCATCAGGGAAAAGAGGGAGAAACAAGAGTGTCTCAAAAATGTTGAGGAGAGCATCCCAGGAGAGGTGTCAAGAAGAAGAAAGATGTTACCAAGGCCAGCTAAGATGACCTCTGAGGTGCATCAATCACATAATCATACCATCCTGAGGCTGAATAATGCACTGTTTCCAAAGCTGTCCACATCTTAACCCCCAGAGTCTATAAATATGTGACCTTTCACAGCAAAGGGACTTTGCAGATGTAATTAAGAATGTTGAAATGAAGAGATGATCCTAGATTAGCTAGGCAAGTCCCAAAGCATTACAAAGGTCTTTATACGAGGGAGGCAGGAGTGTCAGAGTCAGAGAGGGAGATGTGACCTGCCACAACAGCTAAGGAATGTGGGTAGCCTTAGCTGTCCCAAGGAATAAAAAAACAAGGAGAAAGATTGTCTCTTGGAGTCTTCCAAGGGAAGGAGCCGTGCTGACACTTAGATCATAGCTCCATCAGGTTCATTTAAGAAAGTGGCCCCCAGAACCATGTTTATTAATGAGTGTTCTTCAATCTGTTAAGTTTGTGATTATGTTTTACAGCTCTCGAGAGCATGAACATGCTGAGGAAGGAGTGGAAAGTAAGGAAAAACAAACGTGACTGCTTCTTCTGTAATGCCAGTTAAGAAGTATACAGGAGGAATGAAATCAGTCTGCTAGAAAGTGTTCATTAAATGTGAAGGACTGTATTTCCAAATATAGACATCAGAACAAAATAAATCAATTGAAAAGATTATTATATGCATCTAGATGAAAACATCTGTAGGGAAAAAAAAGCATATACTATTACTGCTCGAGTTTGCTTTCTAAGCTCTCAAAATAAAATCATTTTGACAATTTTTTCAAAGCAGTTTAATCTTTGAAACACCAAAAAAGTAGTATCACAATTTCTTCCTGAGATACAAGATCAGTAAACTGATCTTCAACTACACAAAAACAAAATGGCATGCTCTGGTTTCTCTTCCTTAAAGAATAAATATTTTGCCTTTTACAAAAAACAAGATGACACTGCTGTTGAAAATGACTTTAAAAGTCTATTCACTTTGCATGAAAATTAGATTAAATGAATGTTTCCTAAAATCAGTTCTTTTCTGGCTTGATATTCAAGGAATCCCAACTCCTTTAGTAGTATTTTACTCCTTTTAATTATATTTTTTTAAATGATTGATGCCACATCGTTTCAGAAAATTGTTCTATGACTTAACCACAGCAGTAGTGATGATTTTAAAAACACTTGAAAACCGAATGTCAGCAAAATGTGCTCAATATTCTAGTTGCACTTGAAATAAAATGATTAAACTATAACCTAATGTTTAAATATAAAATAATAAGTGACAATTATTCCCTTTCAGTTCATTTACTGATTTTTAAGTAAGTATCTGGCTTAAATATTGAAGAATGCAACTTATGATATCTTATCAAAAGAATTAAATTAGGTGAGGTTTGTAATGATTATAAAAGGCTAAATGCAAATATTGGCAATAAAAGTGATCGAAAAACAACCTTTTATGAACTTTAAAATCTGTAGCTGGCAAACTTTCCATTTTAAAATTTACCTTCATTATGAATCTTCTCTTTTGAAAGGTGGGAAATAGTGTGCTCCTCTATTTATTTACCAGACACCATTTGCTTATATCTTTGCCAGATTTTATTTGTTAACTTTCTTCCCAAAACAGCATAATTTGAACAAGCCAATCACTTACCATTAAAAGGGCAAATGAAAGACTAAGTATTCCCTGAGGAAGGTTTAAATTTTCCATGTAATCTAGAGGAAATATAGCTGCTAAAACAGTGGTCCATTTAGAAGTCAATGCTAAATAATTTATATTCTTGTGTGCATATATATGAGATGAGAACAAATGCTAGGCAGAAAAATCTTAGACTCAATACTCAATAGCTTCCAAGTTGCTATCTCCTATTTAAAAAAAAATAAAATCCATAAGACATTGCACTGATTTTCCTCTCCACCTAGGTTTGCAAAACTCAAAAAAGAAATAATACCTACACATCCCCCAGTGAAAACAGAATGCTTGCTTTACCAAAATATGACTAACATAGCTCAGAGACTAAAATAACTTAAGTCTTCCCATCCAATGTTAATGCACCACAGAAGTGTTTTCAGCTTTGGACCAATATGCAGGAGAATATAGACAAAGAATGGTGCCTTTGAGAATCAGACAAAACCAGCACTGCCCAGGGGCACTGCCTGCCCTTCACAGCTAAGGGATGGGCAGGAGGTTTGGGAAACCATTTGTCCTGCTCAGCCAGGACTTACCTCCTTATGGGTACTGCTTTCCAGTGAGTACTTGTTTCACTTCCTCTGAAACTGCTGATTTAAGAACACTGGCCTGCAATCAACACATACAAAGTGTCTTCTTTACAGCCAGCACTGTGATACATACTTGGCAGCATGACACTTCCTTATTTATATTTTAAACTGTATACAAAGAGTAACAGCACAAAGCTTCATGGGTAGGAAAGAGTGGCCGCTGCTCCAGGCCTTTGCACAGACAATTCACATGTATCATGTTAAGTTCTACCTTGCTGAAGTCCTAACTGCTATTTCCCCAACACCCCATGTCACACCTAAATTAACTAAGACTTAGGAACACAATTGAAAGTCATGTTTTCTTAGGCACTATGGAAAGGGAAGTATGAAAAATATATTAACAGAATGTTTTTCAGCAAATGATCGTTAATCATCTGTGTCTAAAGTATATTTAGTTCGTATTGACTACAGGTCCACGGTATGCCAGGTATGACAGAAAACAACATGCCACAGAAAGACAAAACAACTCTATTCCCCAATGATATAAATTATCTACTGCAAGGAAGTGTACTGAGTCAGAATTACTGCTCTGTCAAAAATTCCCATGAGAAATGGAATCCAGGAACTCCCTGGTTTTAACTGTACAAAATGCACTTCATTAATAAGTTTAGTGAAGCAGAATAAAAATCACAATAATTTTTTGCACTTATTCAAGCATTCCCTTCTTCTAGATCATGAAACAAATGAACTGGAGTGTGAAAAAACCAGTCAGGGTGTTCCTGCAAGATCAATCTTTGTAATAATGAACCTTAGCCTTAAGACAGATCAACCAACAAGTGGAATCCATCACTTGAGCGGCTGGAGGCCACCACGGAAAACCCAGGTGAGCCAGCTGCAGCTTCTTGTGTTATTAAGGCCACTGAATCTTTCCCTGGTGCATATACATTTTACATGTGAAATTCAAAGGTGTTCCCAGGCCCCATTCATCCATACACCCCATATTCTATGCTTTAAACCAACTCTGTGTTTAAGAGTTGTATGGCAAGCATCCATAAAATTCCTAATACAAAAGCATATGCTCTGTTGTTAGTGCTAATGTATTAAATATTCCTAATAAAAAATTTATGCATGGATGCATTAACTCATAGATGCAAAATGATCACCATGAATTACTGTCTTCTTCTAAAGAATGATGCCATGCCCTAAATTGCCAAATTTTTTTAGTAGAAGATCACATGATAGGAATTTTAGACTTTTAGGCCATGCAGTATCTAGGGAAACCATTCCACTCCTACACTGTAATATAAAAGAACCATATATGAAAACATAAAGTTAAGTGTGTGGCTGTGTTCTCAATAAACTTTATTTTAAAAATATGGTGGCCACCCACAGGCTATACCTGATTTCCCATAAGGTAGGGCATGTGTGTAGCATTATCATTGACTCATACCTGAGCTTATTTTTACACTGCAGAGATCAAACATCATTAGGTTATATATAACTTCTAAATACTGTAAAACAATACATTGAACTATATATGCTTGCTCTTTCTACCCATTCTGAAATATATCCTTTTGACAAAAAAGGGAATAAACTGGGGGGTGGGGGGATACAGTAAATATAATACATGTACAAAGGAAACCTTATCAGTTTGAGAAAGAGATTAAAGGACAAAGGAGGTCTAAGAACAAATACCTACATCAGAAACCATCACAGAGTAAAAAGATTCCTTAAAAATTACATTAAAAGTCTTTTTCTCTTGACACTTAAGCACTACAAAAATGCACATACAAGACATAAACCTTACTCACCAATTGTGTCATTTTAGATTCAGAATTAACAGTTTCTAATAACAGCAATGAACATGTTAATAATTGCTATAAATTTGGCATATAATTAAATCTTTTTTAAAAATCATAAGAATTAGGCAAACTCTCTATTACCTTAATCAGTATTTTGTCTCTTTATAAAAAATATGATAGTCTGTTTTCTCTAGAAATGAAAAGGAAAATGTCACCTCTAACTCTACTTTCTTTAGTCAGAGCCACTTAAAAAATTCCTTATAATTTTCCTTTCAAATTTTTTTATTATTATACTTTAAGTTCTGGGGTACATATGCAGAATGTGCAGGTTTGTTACATATGTATACACGTGCCATGGTGGTTTGCTGCATCCGTCAACCCATCCTCCACATTAGATATTTCTTCTAATGCTATCCCTTCCCCCATCCCACCCCTCTGAGAACCCAATAGGCCCTAATGTGCGATATTCCCCTCCTTATGTCCATGTGTTTTCATTGTTCAGCTTCTACATATGAGTGAGAACATGCAGTGTTTGATTTTCTGTTCTTGTGTTAGTTTGCTGAGAATAGTGGTTTCCAGCTACATACATATCCCTGTAGGGACATAAACTCATCCACTTTTACTGCTGCCTAGTATACCATGGTGCATATGCACCACATTTTATTTATCCAGTCTATCACTGATGGACATTTGGCTTCGTTCCAAGTCTTTGCTATTGTGAAGAGTGCTGCAATAAACATACTTGTGTGTGTGTATGTGTGGGTATATCTTTATATCAACTGATTTATAATCCTTTGTGTATATACACAGTAATGAGATTACTAAGTCAAATGGTATTTCTGATTCTAGATCCTTGAGGAATCACCACACTATCTTCAACAACAATTGAACTAATTTATGCTCCCACCAACACTGTAAAAGCATTCCTATTTCTCTACATCCTCTCCAGCATCTATCTGTTGTTTCCTGACTTTTTAAAGATCACCATTTTAACTGGAATGAGATGGTATCTTGTTGTGGTTTTGATTTGCATTTCACTAATGACGAGTGATGATGAGCTTTTTTTCATGTTTGTTGGCTGCATAAAGATCTTCTCTTGTTAAGTGTCTGTTCTTATCCTTTGCTGACTTTTTAATGAGGTTGTTTTTCTCACATACATTTGTTTAAGTTGCTTGTAGATTCTGGATATCAGCCCTTTGTCAGATGAGTAGATTGCAAAAATTTACCCCGTTTTGTAGATTGCCTACTCACTCTGATGATAGTTTCTTTTGCTGTGCAAACTCTTTAGTTTAATTAGATCTCATTTGTCAATTGTGGTTTTTGTCACCATCATTTTCTGTGTTTTAGACATAAAGTCTTTGTCCATGTCTTTGTTCTGAATAATATTGCATAGATTTTCTTCTAGAAATTTTACAGTTTTAAGTCTTAAATTTAAATCTTTAATTCATCTTGAGTTAATTTTTGTATAACGTGTAAGGAAGGGGTCCATTTTCAGTTTCTGAATGTGGTTAGCCAGTTTTCTGAACACTATTTATTAAATAGAGAATCCTTCCTCATGGGTTATTTTTGTCAGGTTTGTCAAAGATCAAATGATTTTAAATACGTGGCATTATTTCTGAGGCCTCTGTTATGTTCCCTTGCTCTATACGTCTGTTTTGGTACCAGTACCATGCTGTTTTTGTTATTGTAGCCTTGTGCTATAGTTTGAAGTCAAGTAGTGTAATGCCTCCAGCTTTTTTTTTTTCTTTTTTCTTAAGATTATCTTGGCTATACTTACTCTTTTTTAATTCCACATAAAATTTAAAGTAGTTTTTCATTCTTCTGTGAAGAAAATCAATGGTAGCTTGATGGGAATAGCATTGAATCTATAAATTCCTTTGGCCACTATGGCCATTTTCAATATTGTTTCTTCCTATCCATGAGTATGGAATGCTTTTCCATTTGTTTGTGTCCTCTCTTATTTCCTTGAGCACTGGTTTCCTCTTCTCCTTGAAGAGGTCCTTCTCATTCCTTGTAAGTCGTATTCCTAGATATGTTATTCTCCTTGCAGCAATTGCAAATGGGAGTTCACTCATGATTTGGCTCTCTGTTTGTCTATTGGTGGTGTATAGAAATGCTTGTAATTTTTCCACATTGGTTTTCTGTCTTAAGACTTTGCTGAAGTTTCTTATCAGCTTAAGAAGATTTCAGGCTGAGACAACGGGGATTTCTAAATATACAATCATGTCATCTGCAAACAGAGACAATTTCACTTCCTTTCTTTCTATTCAAATATCAATTATTTGTTTCTTTTGCCTGATTGCTCTGGCTAGAACTTCCAATTCTATGTTTAATAGGAGTGGTGAGAAGGCATCCTTGTCTTGTGCCAGTTTTCAAATGGAATGCTTCCAGTTTTTGTCCATTCAGTATGATATTGGCTTTGGCTTATTATAAATAGCTCTGATTATTTTGAGATATTTTCCATGGAAACCTAGTTTATTGAGGGTTTTTGCATGAAGGGGTGTTGAATTTTATCAAGGGCCTTCTCTGCATCTATTGAGATAATCATGTGGTTTTTGTCATTGGTTTTGTTTATGTGATGCAATATGTTTATTAATTTGTGTATGCCGAACCACACTTGCATTCCAGGGCTGAAGCCAACTTGATCTTGGTGCATAAGCTTTTTGATGTGCTGCTTGATTCAGTTTGCCAGTATTTTATCAAAAATTTTTGCATTGCTGTGCATCAGGAATAGTGGACTGATATTTTCTTTTATTGTGGTGTCTCTGACAGGTTTCCATGATGGGATATCAAGATGATGATGTCCTCAAAAAGGAGTTAGGGAGGTATCCTTCTTTTTCTATTGTTTTGAATGGTTTCAGAAGGAATGGTACCAGCTCCTCTTTGTACTTCTGGTAGAATTTGGCTGTGAATCCTTCTGGACTTGAACATTTTTGGTTGGTAGGCAATTATTTACTGCCTCAATTCCAGAACTTGGTATTAGTCTATTCAGGAATTTGACTTCTTCCTGATTTAATCTTTGGAAGGTGTATGTGTCCAGGAATTTATCCATTTCTTCTAAATTTTCTCGTGTATTTGCATAGCAGTATTTATAATACTCTCTGATGGTCGTTTGCATTTCTGTTGGAGCAGTGGTGATATCCCCTTTGCCATGTTTTATTGTGTCTATTTAATTATTCTCTCTTTTCCTTTTTAGTAGTCTGGTTAGTGGTCCACCTATTTTGTTAATCTTTTCAAAGAAAAAGCTCCTGGATTTATTGATTTTTTTGGAGGTTTCTTTTTTGTGTCTGTTATCTCCTTCAGTTCTGCTCTCATCTTAGTTATTTCTTTTTTTCTGCTAGCTTTTGAATTTGTTTTCTCTTGTTTCTCTGGTTCTTTTAATTGTGATGTTAGTGTGTCAATTTTATATCTTTCCTGCTTTTTCCTGTGGGCATTTGGTGCTATAAATTTCCATCTAAACACTACTTTAGCTATGTCCCAGAGATTCTGGTAAGTTGTGCCTTTGTTTCATTGGCTTCAAAGAACTTACTTATTTCTCCTTTAGTTTGGTTATTTACCTACTAGTCATTCTGGAGCAGATTGTTCAGTTTCCCTGCAGTTGTGCAGTTTTGAGTGAGTTTCTCAATCCTGAGTTTTAATTTGATTGCACTGTGCTCTGAGAGACTAAGATTTCCATTATTTTGCATTTGCTGAGAAACATTTTACTTCCAATTATGTGGTCAATTTTAGAATATGTGTGATGTGATGCTTAGAAGAATGAATATTCTGTGGATTTAGAGTTCTGTAGTCTCTAATTTAAAGAGATACTTAAAAGGCCTGTGTGGTCTAAATTTTTGACCAAAGTTTAGAAGCTATAACATTTAAATTTATAAGAAATATTGTCAATAACCAATATTTAAGCAATCAAATTGTAAAGACTACAGATGTACAACTGAGCCATGAAAAGACAGCCATTTACTAGAGATGTATGAAAACATCAGATAGACCTTTCTAAAATTTGAGTTTGTGAGAAGGGTCCAGATTTTCAATTGTGAAATGTGTCTACTAACATGGGCTCATGGCTGAATATCGTAAAAGTATTCTACCCATATAGAATGGGCTCTGTTCTGTTCTCCTTGAGCTCTGTTCTATTTCCAGTATCCAGAGAGTGAGAAGGATTGCATGGTCTCTGTGGGCCCTTAGCCTGTAGTAGTAGTACCTATCTGATATTTTGAATTCCATTCTGCAAAGGCTAGAAATAAAAAAGGGTAAAATAGACACTGTGGCCATTCAAATGGTCCAAGATGGATTTTTTTGTATACTAGATCACTGGAAATGTTTACTCTAAAAGAAAATGGACTTCTGGTGAGCAGTGCAGACAAAGGTGAATTTCTAACAGGCTTACATACAGTGAGTCAGACAGCTGACCTTTATTTGTGTATGTCTACTCTTGAGGTGTACCCCAAAGTTTGGCCATGAGGAGCAGAAGTCAATTATTTCGAAATCCTACATTTCCAATAGACGTAATTTTGGGCAGTCTAAATGAGTTTGAAACCACTGCTTTCTCCTTTTGATCATTTTGAATTTAAAAAAAATTACCACCAAAGAAATCACACAGCACTGGTATACTTGGTTTAACCAGGCTGAAAAATGCATGAATAACATATTCAGCACAGGTTAATGATTAAGAATAATTATTTTTTTAAAATTCTCTATAAACCCATGCAACACAGGATGCGTAAAATTTCAGTAAGGAGGAAAAGGAAACATTGCACACAGGAAGACAGAATAGCATAAAGCAAAGGCTGAAGGTAGGAAGGCACTATGCTTGGGATTGCCTGGGTGCAGCAAGAGACTGGAAAAGAAACTTAGATACTCCAAAGGACTTGATTCAAAGTGAAGTACGGACTGGCACGGTGGCTCACACACCTGTAATCCCATCACTTTGGGAGGCCAAAGCTGGCAGATCACTTGAGGTCTGGAATTTGAGACCAGCCTGGCCAACATGATGAAACCCCATCTCTACCAAAAACACAAAAAGTAGCTGGGTGTGGTGGTAGGTACCTATAATCCCAGCTACTCAGGAGTCTGAGACATGAAAATCACTTATACTTGGGAGGCAGCAGTTGCAGTGAGCAGAATTTGTGCCACTGCACTATAACCTAGGTAAAAAAGCATGACAAAAAAAAAAAGTGAGATGTGTATGTACTTCAGAAAAAAAAAAAACAACCACTAAGACTGACTGATATGGCATTTTTCAGTATTCTAAAGTTTCTTCTGAATTTTCTCATTTTGTTTTGTTTTCTTTTCTTTTGAGACAGAGTCTCTCTGTTGCCCAAGCTGGTCTTCAGTGGCGTGATATGAACTCACTGCAACCTGTGCCTCCCAGGTTCAAGATTCTCCTGCCTCAGCCTACTGAGTAGCCAGGACTGCAGGTGCCCACCACCATGCCTGGCTAATTTTTGTATTTTTAGTAGAGACAGGGTTTTACCATGTTGGCCAGGCTGGGCTGGAACTCCTGCCTCAGGTAATGCACCTACCTGAGTCTCCTAAACTGCTGAGATTACAGGCGTGAGCCACTGCACCAAGTGAAATATTTTAAATCTGTATCAGGCACTTTCAGAAATAATAATAAGTTCTCATTTATGCTCATATGATGGTACTCTCACTCCACACATCCTCTATTCCTTACTGGAAAGTTGGGGCATTCTTCAAACATCACCAGACATTTCACTGAGTATTATACATTGTTTTTAAATGATATTTTTTCCCTGAATCAGGATCTTGCTTTGTTGGCCACGCTGGAGTACAGTGGCACAATCACAGCTCACTGCAGCCTCAAGCTCCTGAGCTCAAGCAATTGATCCACCTCAGCCTCCCAAATAGCTAGGACTACAGGTGTGTATCTCCATGCCTGGCTAATTTTTAAATTTTGTGTAGAGACAAACTCTCACTCTGTTACCTAGGCTGGTTACAAACTCCTGAACCCAAATGATTTTCCCTTCTCAGCTCCCAAAGTGTTAGGATTACAGGCATGAGTCGTACCTGGCCTCACTTAATTCTTATAATGTGACAGGTTAGGTATTTTATTACCCACATTTGACAGCAAAGAAAGAGAAAGATATTAAACGGTAATGAATAAATCATCTACCTAAGGTTCATGCTGTGGCACATTCTTCCATCCTGCTCCTAAATATCCTTCTTAGACACCTCTTCCAGGAGACACCTTGGTGTTCCAGGGGTTACAAGAAGAGCTTGCAAATGGAATGAAGTGGCCTGCATATCAGGAGCAATAATTTCCCATATGTGTGGCCAGTGAGGTGGGGTTGCCCTCCCCTGAGAAAGTGCTTCCCCTTAGAAAAATGAGGCAGTGGCAATGGACCTACAGCCCTTTCAGCTGTCCTCCAGGCAGACCCTACAAATACCACCTTTGTTCCTTCCCAATCTTGTACCTAAGCCCTGATCACATGGGAACACTAGGGCTCAAATAGGGATGAGGTTTTCAGGGTTACAATGTTTCCAGGTTCAGGGTTTGAACAACTTCCTGAGACCACAGCCTGTCCACAAAATGGTTCTCCAGTACAGTCCAGAACACAGTCATTGATTGCCATGCTGGACTTGCCAATAACTATTCCTGATACTTACCATTGCCTCATCCTTCTGATATGGTACCTTTAAAAATGCCTTCCTGGAAACCTACTTGATTTTGTTTCCACCTCAGCACATTGTTTACTATGTTAAGAAAAAAAAATGGAGAAAGGGAAAAAGGGGGGGAAGGAAAAAGGGATGGAGTGAGGGAAGGAGCAAGGGAGGAAAGGAGGGAAGGAAGGAAGAAAGGAAGGAAGGAAGGAAGGAAAGGAAGGTGGGAAGGAAGGAAGGGAGGAAGGGAGGAAAGGAAGGTGGGAAGGAGGCAGGGAGGGAGGGAGGGAAAGAAGGAAGGAAGGAAAGAAAGAAGGAAGGTAGGAAGGAAGGAAGGAAATAAGGAAATACCACTCTTCATCCAGTAAAAGAGATGATGCTACTGCTTCAAAACCAATGTGACATTGCTTATAAGCTTTCTTGTGAGTAGTTACAAGAACTAGCTGGTCGTGACATAAGTAATTCTTAACTTGTTCCCTAATAAGTCAAGGAACTCGTCAAGAGGGAGCACCTACACACATGCATGGCTTCATGTGGAATCTGTATGCAACCACTTTAGCACACACAAGCAGTTTGAAAATACCAAATCAATGAAGATTCCTTGAGGTTTGCAATAAGCAACTCATCATCTGGGTGGCATTAATCTGGGTGGCATTAAGGTTTTGTTGCAGATTATCAATTCAGTGTAGTTTTCTCTTAAATCTAACTTGTTTAATTAAATATTTAGAAATGTGCAAAATGTGTGAAAAGAACCAATCAATATAGAAATCACTAATTTTCAAGAACTGGTTCTCAACCTGCAGAGATGTGTTCCTATGGCAGAAGGTCAGAGCAACACCACTATTAACTACAGCAAAAAAAAATCTCAAAATTATCTGGGTGTGGTGGCATGTATGTATTGTCCCAGAAAACTAAGAAGGCTGAGGTGAGAGGATCGCTTCAGCCTGGGAGGTCAAGGCTGCAGTAAGCTATGATTGCACCACTGCACTCCAGCCTCGGTGACAGAGCAAGACCCTGTCTCCAAAAGATACATATATATATACATACACACACACACACACACACACACATATACACATATACATACACACATACATATTAGGTTGGTGCAAGCCTAATTGCAGTTTTTGCCTTTACTTTCAAGGGTATAAACCACAATTATATTAGCACCAACCAAATAGATGTATCATCTCTGTTGAATCACTTATCATCTCAGGACCTTTGGAGTTTTTCTTGTGATCTCACCACAGAATGCTTTATTTATAGGATGAGTCTCATGTGACACTGCCCTTTTATTTCTATGCAAGAACCACAGGTAAATAAGAGCTGCAAGATATTTAACACAATACCAAGTGGCCTTTCACCCTCAGAATTTTTCATCTATAGGAAACATGGTAAGAGAACAAAAGGATACATCACTCAATACCCTTATTGTCTTACTTCTCATGCTTGAAGAAAACAGTAATACAGAGAAGTTTCACAGCTAATAAACCAGGACATTATTAAATTACAGGAAGACAGGATCATATTTTAACTATATTTTTTATTACTCATAATGCGTAGCACATTTCATTATTAATAGGCATCATCATAAAATGTTGATGAAATTATATTTTTTTTTGAAAGAAAGAAAAAGAGAGGAAAGAAAGTGAGAGTGAAAGAAAGAAAAAAAAGAATATAAGAAAGAAAGAAAGAGGAAGAGAAAGAGGGAGAGAGAACGGGATTCTTGTTCTATTGCCTAGGCTAGAATGCAGTCTAAAAATGGGTATTAAAAACCTCTTTTATGCCAATAATTGTGCTTAACAATGGAGACAGGAAGGAATAA